>JAJIYU010001006.1:0-40497 GCA_030144865.1 Tinospora cordifolia
CAAAAAATATACATATAATATATGAATATTAATTATATATTATATACATATTTATATGTGAATAATATACAGATAATATACGAATAATATACAGACTGTCGCCGGAGTGATACTCGCCGGACTGTTGTTGTTCGCCGGCTGGAGGTGCTCGCCGGCCGGAGTGATGTTCGCCGGACTGTTGCTGTTCGCCGGCCGGAGTTGTGCTCGTCGGCCGGAGTGATGCTCGCCGGTCGGAGCGATGCTCGTCAGACTGTTGTTCTCCGGCAGACTATTTTGCCTTTTTGTTATTTTTGTAATTAATATTTAATAATTGTATAAAGTTGAAATACTTGGTATTATTGTAATATATTTTAAAATATTGTATAGAGATGTAAAAAGCCCATGTATAAATGCCTCCTTAATTAGGGTTTCTGTTTTAATCCTAATTTTGAGAGACCGAGAGAACTCTAAGGGAGACTAGGGTTTGTGCTTGTATTCCTTCAATTTTCATAGTGGATCTTGTTTTCTATCACTTGTGGATGTAGGCATAGCCAAACTATGTAAATCTTGGTGTCTCTTGTGTGATTCTATATTTTTATTACTTGTTGCATTCACAATTATTCGATTACTTAGATTGATCAATTTAGATCATTCTAAGGGTTTCTGCGCCAACAATTGGTATCAGAGCTTAAAGGGGATTGTGCTGTGATACAAGTAACAGAGGTTTGCTTACGGTGTAGTGAGCATTAAGGCAGTTTTGATGTGTGCGGTGAAGTCACGGTGCTGGTAATGCGTCATAAGGTTTGTTGCCCATATACATCGAGAGACACAAAGAACCCGTTGAAGTCAACAACACTGAGAAATCGTTTTCTTCTCTTTCCAAGCCGTGAAAGAAGAAAAAGAAATTTGGAGAAGAAGTGGTTGTACCGTGCCATTTTTTTCGTGCCTGCTGAGGAGATATTCTACAAATCTTTTTTTTTCTTTCCTCTAAGCCGTGAAGCAAAGAACGTAGAGAATCTTCAAGATAGTCAAAGAAGAAAGATTGTTGTGAAACTTCTTCATGGCTACTAATGTATCTAGTATTAAGGTGGAGATTGAAAAGTTTGATGGTGAAAATAATTTTTCATTGTGGCAACGACGGGTCACTGATGTTCTTACTCAACAAGGCACAAGAAAGGCACTATATGGTAAATCCAAGAAGCCGACAACAATGACAAATGAGGATTGGGAAGAATTAGATGCGAGGGCACTGAGTACAATTTCTTTGTATATAGCAGATGAGATTATGTTCAATATTATGGTTGCTACTACTATTGTAGAGTTGTGGGAAATGCTTGAGAAGTTATACATGTCCAAGTCACTCACCAACAAGCTATTCTTGAAAAGAAGATTCTATCAGTTAAAAATGGCAGAGGGTATGAACATAACAGAGCATCTGAATACTTTCAATAAACTTATCACAAAGTTATTGAAAGTGGAGGTGAAGACAAGTGAAGAGGATAAGGCTTTACTTTTCTTGTGTTCTTTGCCATCTTCATTTGAGCACTTGGTTACTACACTTCTTACAGGGAAGAAGACAATTAATTTTGAGGAAGCCACATCTGCAGTTTTAGAGTATGTTGCTAGGAAGAAATCTACAGAAGGGGATTCTAAAGCTGAAGGGCTTGTGGTTAAACATGTTTTAGATCAAAATCGTGGGAGGTCTAGTGAAAATGGCAACTCAAAGGGAAGAACTTGAAGGTCAAAATCAAGGGGCAAAGAAGTTGAGTGATTCTACTGTAATAAAAAGGGACACTTCAAGCGAGATTGCAAGAAGCGACTCAAGAATTTAGAAGAAAAGTAAAAGAAAGGAAAACAAGCAGATTTAGCAAGTGTGGTGACAGAATCCTCAGATGATGGAACTCTCTTATCAGTCTCTCCAGGTCACATACTATATGCTGATGTTTGGATTCTTGATTCTGGTTATAACTATCATATGTGCCCAAACCGAGAATGGTTCAATACATATACACCTTGTAATAGAGGTACAGTCTTGATGGGGAATGATGCAGCATGCAAGTCTGTGGGTATTGGTACCATTTGTATTAAAATGCATGATGGGGTTGTTAGGACATTAAGGGATGTGAGACACATTCCTGATTTAAGGAAGAACCTTATCTCACTTGGGGCATTAGATAGAAATGGATGCACTTTTACAGCTATAGGGGGTGTCTTGAAGATAACAAAGGGAGCTATGGTTGTGATGAACGGGCAGAAATCCAGGAATCTCTACACACTGTTAGGGTCTACAGTTGTAGGTGGAGCTGCAATTTCATCATCTTCAGACCTAGTTGCAGATGATAGTCAATTGTGACATATGCGGCTTGGGCATATGAGCGAGAGAGGCATGATGGAACTATTCAAGAGGGACCTTCTTACAGGTATTAAATCATGCAAATTGGATTTATGCAAGTATTGTGTATTTGGTAAACAGTGCGGGGTACAGTTTAAGACTGGTACACACAGGAGTACAGAGGTGCTTGATTACATACATTCATATGTCTGGGGGCCAGCAGAGGTCAGATCTAAAGGGGGAGCAAATTATTTTGTTAGCTTCATTGATGATTTTTCTAGGTAGGTTTGGGTTTACTTCATGAAGTCTAAAGATGAAACCTTTTCAAAGTTCAAGGAGTGGAAAGCTGAAGTAGAAAACCAAACAGGGAAGAAAATCAAGTATCTACGGTCAGACAATGGAGGAGAGTATAAAAATCAAGCATTCCTACAGTTCTGCAAGGATGAGGGCATCACTCGTCATTTCACAGTTCCCAGTACTCCACAACAAAATGGAGTTGCAGAGCGGTTGAATAGAACCTTGTTAGAAAGGGCTAGGAGTATGAGACTACATGCTGGGCTTTTTAAAAGGTTTTGGACAGAAGTAGTTAATATGGCTGCATATGTGGTGAACAGGTCTCGATCTACAACTTTAGAAAATAAGGTTGCCGAGGAGGTATGGACAGGTAAACAGGTTGATTACTCAAATTTAAGAATTTTTGGTTGTCCAGCTTATGTGCATGTTCCCACAGAGAAGATGTCAAAATTGGATTCTAAATCCTTGAAGTGCATTTTTCTAGGCTATGAGAAAGGGGTTAAAGGCTTCAAGTTATGGGATCTAGCTAATAAGAGAAAAATTATCAGTAGGGATGTTATCTTTGATGAGAAGTCTATGCTGAAAAATGATTATGAGTCTGAGTGCACATCTCAGAGCAGTGTTAGCAATGAGAAACAGGTGGTTGAGGTGGAGTTAGATAGTGTGCAGGGCACTGGGGTTATTACACAGGAAGCTTCACATACATTACAGCAGCAGGTTGACCACCAGCAGACAGAGAGTATTGCCACATCCAGACCACAAAAACCATCAGAGTACCAGCTTGATACAAAGATGAAGATGAAGCAGCCTTTGCTCTCATCTCAAATGCAGGGGATCTTACTACATTCAAAGATGCTATTTCACATACAGATGGGCATAAGTGGATGCAGGCTATGGAGGAAGAGATGGAATCATTGCATAAAAATGGTACATGGGAATTGGTGACATTACCTAAGGATGAGAAGAAGGCAATAGGATGCAAATGGGTTTTCACAAGAAAGGAAGCACAAAATGGGAAAGAAGGTGAAAGATTCAAGGCGAGGCTTGTAGCCAAGGGATACTCACAGAGGGAAGGCATTGACTACAATGAGGTATTCTCTCCAGTAGTGAAGCACACTTCTATTCGAGTTTTGTTAGCCATAGTAGCTGAGTATGATTTGGAGCTTCAGAAGTTAGATGTAAAAACAACTTTCCTCCATGGTGACTTAGAGGAAACTATTTACATGGAGCAGCCAGAGGGGTTTAAAGAGCTTGGAAAGGAGAATCATGTTTGCAGGTTGAAGAAATCTTTATATGGTTTGATGCAATCTCCAAGGCAGTGGTACAAACGATTTGATTCCTTTATGCTGAAGATTGGCTACACTCGATGTGAGTATGATTATTGTGTTTACACTCGATTTCTTGATGATTCTTTTATCCTGTTGATGCTTTACGTCGATGATATGTTGATTGCTGCTAAGGAAAAGACAGAAATAGAGGGATTGAAATCCTTGTTGAGCGAGGAGTTTGATATGAAGGATCTTGGTGCTGCAAAGAAGATCCTTGGGATGGAAATTCTTAGCGACAGGAAGGCAGGCAAGGTGACACTTTCACAGAGGAGATATCTAGAAAGAGTGCTACAGAGGTTCAGCATGGAGCATGCAAAACCAGTGTCGACACCTTTAGCAAGTCATTTTAAGTTGTCTGTGCAACAGAGACCCACTACCAAGCAAGAGGTGGAGGAGACGTCCCATATTCCATATACTAGTGTTGTTGGATGCTTGATGTATGCTATGGTTTGTCCAAGGCCATATATCGCTCATGCAGTGAGCGTAGTGAGCAGATATATGTCTAACCTAGGGAAAGAGCATTGGAAGGCAGTTAAATGGGTGCTAAGGTATCTGCGGGGTACAACTAATTTGGGGATACAATTTCAGAAAACTAGTGGTGCTTGTTCAGTTATGGGATATGTAGATTCTGATTTTGCAGGAGACCTTGATGCTAGAAAATCTACTACAGGTTATATATTTACACTAGCTGGAGGCCCCATTAGTTGGAGATCAATGCTACAATCCTTAGTAGCATTGTCCACTCAAAGGCAGAGTACATGGCAGCAACAGAAGCATCAAAAGAAGCCTTGTGGCTTAAGGGGTTGGTGACTGGGCTTGGGTTACCACATGATTCCATTCAGTTACATTGTGATAATCAGAGTGCCATTTATTTGACAAAGAATCAAGTGTATCGTGCTCCGACAAAGCACATCGATGTGAGGTTTCACAAGATACGAGAGCTGATTACTTTGGGTGAGATTATCTTTCAGAAGGTCCATACTGATGATAATGTAGCTGATATGTTAACGAAAATTGTCACAGTGTAGAAGTTCAAGCATTGCTTGAACTTATTGCATCTTCGATAGGAGTAAGCACCTTCGAGTGCTCATCTAGTGATAGAATTTTTTGAGGTGCTTTATGAAGGTCGTTGGAGCTTGTTACTGATTTGTGGTTGCAGATCCAAGGTGGCTTGCATGGATTGCTCGCCAAGGTGGAGATTTGTTATATAATGGCTCACAATCCTATGGGCCCAATTATTAAGCCCACACTTTATGTGCATTATTTGTAGAGCCCATTATTAGACATGTATAAATGCCTCCTTAATTAGGGTTTCTGTTTTAATCCTAATTTTGAGAGACCGAGAGAACCCTAAGGGAGACTAGGGTTTGTGCTTGTATTCTTTCAATTTTTATAGTGGATCTTGTTTTCTATCACCCGTGGATGTAGGCATAGCTGAACCACGTAAATCTTGGTGTCTCTTGTGTGATTCTATATTTCTATTACTTGTTGCATTCACAATTATTCGATTACTTAGATTGATCAATTTAGATCATTCTAAGGGTTTTGCGCCAACATCATATACATTCAAATATCTTTAGAACTAACTAATAATTATTAATAATTTATTAATAGAAGTTTATTATTAATTATATTTTATTTTACGAAAGAGGTGTTCACAAATAACTACACAAATAAATTCGAGCGAATTATATATTTAAAATTCTCTTCTCATTAATTATGACCTTTATATATATAAACAATGTAACTTTACCAAAAAATACGATGGAATTATATTTTAACTGTTTCTTCCTATTAACTATGTCGTATATTATAAGATCAATGGCCATGTAAGTCTTTACGTTCAAAATATGATCGAGTTATATATGTATATATTTAGAATTCTCTTCTCATTAATTATGATCTTTTTTTTTATAAGAACAATGTAACTATACAAAACGATATGATAGAATTACATATTTAAATGTTTCTTCTCATTATTTGTGTCATATATTATCAAATCAGTGGCCATGCATGGCTGTACCTTAAAAATATGATTGAGTTATTTATTTATGATTACATATATACATAATTACGGCTAAATAATGAGAACCTCATGCAAATTAAATGTGTAACAATCTGGTTCTCGAAACATTCACAATTATTACAGTGATCTCCTACTTAGAGATATGTACACATACATATTTATTTTTGTTACATGACATCATCGAGAACCGTTAATAATAAACCTCCTAGTTTCATCATGTCACATCTCACAAAATCATATGAGTAAATAAATGAATAATAAATAGATATATAACTAAAAAAAATATGGGATGACATATTTGTTCAATTTAACTCAATAATAATCAAACTAATATTTGACCCCATGGCCGAGTTCTAAATAATAATTCAATGAATAAAGTAGTCAATGATGATCTAGATTCATATCCTACTAAAATAGGAAACAACTCTTAATTTTGAAATAACTTTGTAGTGAGGTCTATTACTATTAAAGTACTCCGTGGTGTCTAGTTGACGCGAGCTTTCTCTTACTGGTTACTTGAAAAATAAGAAGTGGGGTGAGTTCAAAGATCCCAGTGGATCATACACAATACATCTCAAGAATTATTAAAGTCAAAATACAGAATATGCAAACAATTATCAAACATTAGGCGTTTCAAGCAATTCAATTATTTTTTTTTTCAGTTGACATTCAGACTAAAAGGAACATCCTTAGTGTTTTCATCAAAACAACAAGCAACCAATGCTAATGACAAGGAGGGGTTACACTCATCATCCAATGGACGGGAACTAGGGTTCAACCCAGTGTTCCATTTTAACGTAGCATCAATTTAATAATTTGAGAACACCCAGAGTGATCAATTGTGACTTATTGAGCCGGTATGTGGTTCAGTTCTTGATTACAATGATCTTAAAGTGTTTAACAAGATCAAGTTTCTAGCATGCTCAATGTCTCATACTTTCCACATATAAGTAAAAAAATATTGGAAAGACATAAGTTCAATATGCACATGATTATAACACACGTTATTCAACACATAAAACATATTAGTCATCATACCATACACGTATGAAATCAATCAATCACAATTGTAACATAATCATACCATAGCATGCTCCTAGGTATTCAATCAAATAAGCATATAATCATATTTTATATTTAAAAACAAAATAATACGAAAGAGTACGGTAATTATTTTCACTTGTCGGTGCACTTCCTCAGCTCCTGTTCTTCGCACATTGTCAATGCAAATATCGTGACTTCTCAATCTAAAATATTTAAAGCAATTATTTTTAGTATTTAAAAATTATATAATATTTTTAAATCATAATTTACTAATTTCTTATCAAACATGATAAATAATGCACCATTCACCTTTTTAGTGCATTCAATATGGACCATTGCCCTTATTTGGTAGTTGGACTTAACTTACCCTTTTTCCAACGATGAACACTCACTATTTAATATCTTTTAAACCTTTTTAAAACCTTTCGAGGGCCAACCATGACTAGAATGCATCATGTGCATGAAGTTATAGTCATTTTCATGACTTATATGCATATTTTTAGTATTTGATATATATTAAAGTCTTACCCCCATTTCTAGCCTCTTAAGCATGTTTAACCATCAATTTTCAGCAAGCTACCTTGCTGGTTTTTAACTCATATATGCATCAAACAATACCCTATTAGTGATCATGCTTAACCATCTCTTAACTATGCATGTATCCTAATTATTTTATAGGCATAATTCTTGTGGGTGTGCTATTTTATAATACTCCAATATTAACATTACATGTTACTTAAGTCCCCATTTTTTAGCAACCTAACTTGTTGGTTTTTGACATCTAAAAGTATGGAACCCTCACCTAATTTGCAATTACACTCAATTGTCACTTAAGCATGCCTATATCTTAAATATATCATCCATACATGCCTTGTTTGTATGTTTTATCATTATGCCCTAAAATCAGAATTTTTTGCATCAATATTCATGATTTTCCAGCAACCTACTTGGTGGTTTTTCATCAAACAATGCCTTATTCATCCTATTTTACCCTCTTGATTACTATATTCCTCACATGCCATGCATAATCCCAGGTTTCATGATCACACTTGTTGTTTGATCCTTCCCCATGTAAACTTGATTTTTTTCTTCACCTTTTCTTGTTTCTATAAACTTATAACCCTCTAAATCATTAGATTAATTGCTAGAAATAAAAGAAAGACCATTAGAAAGAAATAGGATCATTATACCTTCCTACCGTTGCTCGGAATGTATCATTGATGCTATGTGCTCCAAACGAAAGTTATTGGCTCCTCCTTTAGCTGATTTAAGTTCTGTTTTGATGATGGAATTAGAAAAATATTTAAGAAATTTTTAATAGAAAGAATAATTACATAAGGGGTAGAAAGAAGACAAAAAGAAAAGGCAGAGAGGGTAGTGAAGATAGTGTAGGGCAATACTTAGTAGAATGGATCGTTATGGCTTTATGTGTGCACTATCAACCATTTGTGATGTTCTACAATGGCTGGAACAAAAAGACGTCCAACAAGAGGAAAGAATATAAAATCAATGCCTAAAAGGAAAAGAGAAAAAGAAAAGAAGGAGAATAAGGTACGGTGTAGGGCTATTACCTTATGAATCAATGTGTGTGCTTCACTTTGATGCGATTTCTCTTTGATTGAGACTTGGAACTTGTCGGGACCCCTTTCCTAGGCCGTAAGATAGCCCGACCGGCACAATGGTTCAATGAACTCACTCATCGAATCGAGTTTGCCTAGTCAACGTTAATCCTTACCAAATCCTCAACATCCATACGTAGATCAGAGTACTTGAACGATTCATTCATTAATGTGCAAGGGTAAACAAAATGATACATATCGTCATTTTTCCAAAGTACTAATAGACCATTAAGAATTACTGACATACAAAAAGTGACCGAACTCTAATAGGACCAAAAAGAAATAGGAGATCACCCGGAGAACTAGGCTATCACGATGCCTTTCCCCTTGTCAGCTACCGAAGAGCCTGAAATGTTAGTAGAGTAGTGAACCTAATATACAACGTGGCTTAGTGAGTAGTAAAACTAGCATGTCACAATAACTCGTACTCCAAAAACAATGCATGTTGCATGAACAATAATGGCAAGCAATGCGTAATAGTAAATCATGTAGTAAAATATTTATAAATAGTGCAACAGTTAAAGAAAAGTAGTTTAAATACATGCAACTCAAAATTATATCAAGACTAGGGTTCAAATCATCAAATATAGCCCTATGGTCATCGCTCGAGCGGGTCATGAGTCAGGCGTACCAACCACTCAAGCTGGTCAAGGGTTAGGGTAGATATGATGCCATTTGGGTTATTGTTGACCGGTTGACTAAGTCTGCACACTTTCTTCTGATGAACACCAGATACTCGATAGACCGACTAAACATGTTATATGTTCGAGAGATTGTGAGATTGCATAGGGTGCCTATATTTATTGTGTCAGATAGAGATCCGCGGTTCACATCGAGATTTTGGTAGGTTATGCACTCTCGATTTGGTAGCCATCCCCGTCTTAGTACAACATTTAACTCGCAGACTGATGGTCAGACTGAGAGGGTGATTCAGATGTTAGAGGATATGCTCAGATCGTGTATATTGGAGTTTGGTGGGACTTGGAGTAAATATTTATCTTTGTGTGAGTTTGCTTATAATAACAACTATCAGGCTAGTATTGGCATGGCACCGTATGAGGCTTGATATGGTTGACCATGCAGATCTCCAACTTGCTAGTATGAAGTTGGGGAATCACAGTTGTTGGGGCCAGAGATTATTGTAGATCACACAGAAAAGATTAAGCAGATTAGACAAAATTTGAAGAAAGCCCAAGATCATCAAAAAAACTATTTTGATCATCGTCACAAACCTTTAGAGTTTGCAGTGGGTGACCAGGTATTGTTGAAGGTTTCTCCTCAAAAAGGCCAGATGAGATTTGGAGTGAAAGGGAAATTAGCTCCACACTTTATAGGACCATTCAAAATGTTGGAGAGGATTGGTCTTGTTGCATACAAACTTGCTCTACCTCCTCAGTTGGTTGGTGTCCATGACGTATTTCACGTACTATGTTAAGGAAATATTTTCCAGATCCGACGCATGTTCTAGATTTGACACAGGTACAGGTTGGGGAGGACACTACTTGTGAGGAAAAACCTATTCAGATCATAGCCAGAAGTGTACAGAAGCTGCGGAACAAGGAGATTCTGCTGTCAGAGTCAAATGACAATTCTATGATAATGAAGAGCAAACCAGGGAGCGTGAAGATAAGATGTGGGAGCAATTTTCAAATCTTTTTACTACTTGAGGTATGTTCCTTTAGTTTTAATTTTGAGGACGAAATTCCTTAAGTTGGGGAGATTTGTAACACTCCGTATTTTAATTAGACACGTAAATTAATTTAAATAGAAGTAAATGTGTATAAATATACGTATTGGTATGGAGTATGTGTGTATGTACGTGTGTATTACATACATATGTTAAAAATATACATTACATATATACATTAATTAAATTAAATAAATGTGTAGAAATTAATTAAATTAAATTAATTAAAATTAAATTTAGAATATTGATTATTAGTATGCTTTATATGAGATATGTGTGGTGGTTGAAATTAAATTTGGAATATAAATCATTAGTTGGAGCAAATAATCTATATATATAGGTGGGTAGCGGCTGGTGAATTAAATTAGGATATTGATTATTAACATGCCTTATATGATATGAATGTAGGGAGGTTGGCTACAATGCATGCTGGTGAATTAATTAAATTCATGTGGATGAGTGGCGCTCAATTGATAATGGAAGACGTGGCTAATGTAATTGAATTGATAAAAGTGATGTGTAGTGTTGGACGGTTGAGCAGCAGCCTTTATATATCTATTTGCAACAAGGATGAATGGGCTGTGGACATGCATTAATATTAAGTGGTGCTTTAAGTTGGTAGAGAATGACAACTTGATTAAAATATATAAGTGTGTGAAAGTGGCGGTTGGGTGTTAATAGGCATGTGAAGAGGGGTGTGCATATCATATAATTGGGTCTCTTTATCTGATTTCTTTAACTTCCAAAAGTAATCGGGGACGAATCAAAGGAGCACGAGCCGAACAGAGACAGAAAGAAGAAAGAAAAGGGATATGTCTGTTCTTCTCTAGATTTGATGCATAGGTAAGTTAGTTTTCCAAATTCTAGTAACAAAAATGCTAATTAAGCCTTGTACTACAATCATAGGGGTGTAATTTTTACTATAGACAGTGTTTTATAACTATATCCAAAAATTGGGTATTTTTTTACAGTGAGTAAAACTCAACAAAAATTATACGAAAACACTCCTGGCGATAAGTAGATCCCAGATATGTGGTTAGATTGTGTTAATTTATCCTATAGATTTAAAAATAAATACCCAAAGTCTAATAACCTTTAGATAGACTTTTTGGGTATGTTAAACCCAAATAAAACTCTTCAAACCTATAAGAATGTAGAGGATGAAAATACGTACCCATCGACACTAAATTTGTGAATTTTGGATATCAAATAAATTTTTGGTGAATGAATGATCAATGAGATTATTTATGAAAATTTAGGAAATTAAAGAAAAATATGATTTGGAAGCTTATTTATTTTATGTGATGCTATAAAAATATAGAATTTGAGCAGAAAATTTGTTTTAAGGGTTATTAAGAATATTCAAGTTATTGCGCAGCCATACGTGATGTATAATGCACATATGTGATTAAATATGAAGAATAAATACGTTAGAAATTCTTTATAAAAATAAATTAATTGTGATTTGTGGATATAAATTGTTTTTGTAATAGGTTAATTTTGGTGCATTGGAACCTAAATTTTGGAAGTGGATATTTAAACTTGGTTGGACAACAATTTTGGTGAGTGGTGATTATTTTTGGCATTATATGAATGGTGATAGTATGTCAAAACTATGATTTTTATAAAATTAGAATTAATGCAAATGAAAATATATAATATATATGAAATGATGGATTATATATTACTTGAATTTACAGTAAATTTGGGAGAGATTGGATATTATAGCAGAAAGGGAAATACGTGGCCAGCGGGTTAAGCTGTTGGTAATCTGTGAGTATTTCTTTATCTTGGTTATTTATATGCCATTATAAATAGGAAAATGATTTGAATGTAAGCATGTTGCTTGTATTGACATTTGTTGCATTTGATTTGAAATTCATAAACTGTATTTATACGGCAGCGTGTTTTGGATTTGCAAGAGCATATCTAAAATGCGATATCATTTCGATGGACTGAGCCCAGGAGAATAATACTTCTTATGTGATAATCCATGGGGGACCGAGCCATGAGAAGTATCAGCCTTTCTCTATGTGATAATCCTAGAAATGGTTGTGGAGTGGGTGATAATTAGAAGTACAATCTACTATTGTCCAGGCCAGACAAGGAGTGAGACTGACTCTATTTCTGAAAGATGTGGATGTGCATATGCTTTGTTGAATGACATTGAAAATAGCATGATCACTATGTCGAATGCATGTATGTATGGTTTAAATGTGCATGATGAATTTAAATGTTTTATCTAATTTGATTTTCTGCATGATATTTAAATGCATCTAAATGCCATTGATAAAGATTACTCACTGGGCATGTTGTAGCTCACTTATTATTTTTAACATTTTAGGAACAGATAAGAAAGGGAAGAAACCAGCACAAAAAAGATAGTTGACTCTTCAGTCACTGCTGGGTGGTAGGTTTAAATATTTTGTGTAGGTTGTACTTTTGTATAATTATAATTATTACGATATATGTAATATCATTAGAGGGATTTGGATATGGTTAACTAGTTAAGAGTGAAACTTTGTAAATTATGAACTACGAGGCATGGTTGATGAAAACATGTAGTTTAATATTATTTGTTGTGAACTGTGGATTGAAGATGTGGTTATTAGGTGACAAATTTATTGGGATAAGTCAAAATTTTAGAAGAGACTCTGTCAAAATTTTTGTATAGATATTGAGTAGGATTAAGTGTGAGAGGCTAACATAGTATTATATACGTAGATGTATCGTATATGATATTATGTGCTGGTCGTGACGTTACTTTTACGAAGTGGGTTGCGACATTATTTGAAAATATAATGCATGGTAAGCATAGAGGATCTAGTGATAATCTAATTTCTTTCTTGAAATTATTAATATTAATAATAATAATATTATTTTTTGCAAATTTTCTTGAATATTTCTATATATACTACAAATTAGTGTTGAGTCTATTCACTCATGTAATACAGTAGCAGGACATATAGTGTTCCAAACACTTTCACATATACATCTAGTTTGTCCATGTAACAGGCTATTACTATCAGATGATCATCATGATCCTCAGTCATCATCAGCAGGGTTTGTGATTAGTACAATAGAACACATAAGATTAATTAAATAACTAAATTGTCATGGTTGGCCTGTAAAAGAAGAAAAAAAATAGAATCCAATCTTGGATTTTCTTTTTCAATAAAGTACTCGAAGAGATTTATGTAGCGGAACACACAAATAAATGCAAATAATGCATAAAAAAGAACTCACACAGATTTACGTGGTTCGGTAAAATTCACCTACTCCACAGAAGATGAAGAGATCTATTAATTTAGGGAGAAAATTTACACCACTCAATGTCTTCTCTAATTTTTCTATCTTCTTTAATATTATGAATTTCTAGCTCTTCACCCCTTTATATAAAGTCTTTCACTTTGTATCCTATTTAGAATTAGAGAGCTTCTAATTCAATTTCCTATTCTAACTAGAAGTCTAAAATAGATAAGAAATTGATACATATCAGGATACAAATAAAAAAGAAACTCATAAAAAATAGAAACACCTCTTGGGCCTAAACGAATTCGAGACATGTATATATAGCAATCTCCACCTTGGCGAGGACCACCACAAGCCACTAGCCGATCTTCAACATCTCCTACTTTAAGGCGCTTATCTTTGTAGGATATGGATCAAGTTCAAGTAGTGTTCAAACTTGACCGTTGGGACTATCTTTGTCAGCATATCTGTAGGATTATCATTGGTACTGACCTTCTATAAAGAAATGTCACCTTCCTCAATAATGTCACAAACAAAATGGAATCGAACATCAATATTCTTGGTCTTGGCATGATGCACTTGGTTTTTAGCCAAGTGAATGGTACTCTGACTCTCGCAATGAGCTAGTACACTTCTTAGGGTAATCCCCATATCACCAATCAAACCTCAAAGCCACAAAGCCTCCTTTACAGCCTCTATTACTGTCATATACTTTGCCTCAATAGTAGACAAAACAACTATAGTCTGCAACATATATCTCCAACTAATAAGACCACGTGCCAAAGTAAACACATAACTTATAGTGGAACGTCACTTGTCTAAGTCACCAGTATAATCAAAATCCACATATCCAGTAACAAGTAAACATGTACCACTGTCCAGCTAAAAAACCAATCGTGCATCCAGTGTCCCTCGAAGATACCATAACAACCATTTCACAAGTTGCCAATGTTGTTTTTTAGGATTTTCCATATGTTTACTGACAACACTCACTGCATGTGAAATGTTTGGCTTAGTGCACACTATAGCATACATCAAACTACCCACTGCACTAGCATATAGAACATGACTCATGTACTCACGCTCCTCATTAGTACTTAGAGACGTATCTGCAGAAAGTAAAAAATGAGCAGCCAATGGAGTACTCACTGGTTTAGAGATCTCCATTTCAAATCTTGAAAGCACTTTCTCCAAGTACTTTTTCTGTGACAAAATTAACTTGTCATTTTTTCTTTCTCTATGTGTCTCCATCCCAAGAATCTTCTTAGCAGCACCTAAATCTTTCATCTCAAACTCCTGACATAGTTGAGATTTTAGCTTGTTGATTTCATTCATTCTCTTTGCAACAAGTAGCATATCATCAACATACAAGAGTAAATAAATGTAAGAGCCATCAGAAAGCCTCAGAAAGTAGACAAATTTTCATACTTACTCCTCGTGTATCCCTACTAGATTATGAATGTGTCAAACTTCTTGTACCATTGCCTAGGTGACTGTTTCCATATATGGACTTCTTCAGTTCACACACATGATCACTTTTACTAGTAGCCACAAAGCCATCAAGCTACTTCATATAAATTGTCTCATCCAAATCACCATGTAAGAAAACTCTCTTAACATCTATTTGCTCCAACTCTAAGTTAAATAATGCAACTAATGCTAATAATACTCTGATAGAAGTGTGCTTCACAACAGGAGAAAACACTTCATTATAATCCAACCCTTCTTTCTAAGCATACCCTTTGGAAACCAACCTTGCTTTGTATCTCACAATATCTGATTCTAGATAATCGTCTTTTATAGAAGACACCCATTTGCACCCAATAGCTCGTTGACCCTTAGGTAACTCTACAAGATCCCAAGTCTAGTTTTTCATCAATGAGTCTTACTCATCTTACATGGCTTCTTTTAATCTTTCAGAACAATTGTAACTCATTGCCTCCCTGAAAGTGGAAAGATCATCTCCATACACTGTCAATACATATGCCAACATATCTTCGAACCCATAACAAATTGGTGCTTTGATAGTCCTCTTAGCTTTGCCACTAGCTAAAGATTGTTGTTGCTTTGGCTCTTGGTTTTTATTGACTCCACCTACTATCTCCTCCGTATTACTTATTACCCTTTCTTTTGGAGTACCAAGCTCCACCTTTATTGAATCACCTTTATCCTCCTTGTGAGATTCTATCTGCTTTCTAGACATCAAAGCAGATTCATCAAATGTCACATCCCTGCTAATCACAATCTTATGCAAATCAAGACAACATAACCTATATCCTTTTACTCAATGGGCATAACCCACAAATATGACTTTCTTAACTCTTGGATCAATCTTACTTCCCTGACATGATAATAAGTTGGACATCCAAAAACTCTCAAAGCACTATAATCAGCAACATTACCTGAGTATACCTCACGTGGAGTCTTACAATTAATAGCTGTCAATGGTAATCTATTGACAAAGAAACAAACTGTAAACACAACCTCTACCCAGAACTCTCTACCCAAATCAACATTGGATAACATACATAGCGCCCTCTCTAGTAGAGTGCAATTCATTCTCTCTGCAAGTCCATTCAGTTGTTGTGTACCCTTTACTGTGAAATGTCTTTCAATGCCTTCATCTTCACAAAATTTTGAGAATGACTTACTAGTGTACTCACCACCATTATCAATACATAACCTCCTGATGCTTCTATCAGTTTGCTTCTCAATTTTTATTTTTCACTTCTTGAAAGCTTCAAACACTTCATCCTTACTTTTCAATATTTTCACCCAGACCATTCGTGAAAAGACATCAACGAAGGAATCAAAATAACTTACTCCTCCAACTGAAGGAACTATAGATGGACCCCACACATTTGAATGGACATAATCCAGGGTATCTGTGTCTAGAGTGCATGAAGCTTTTAGGAATGACAATGACATCACCGTAAATACATATAGATACATATATCATCCTTTGTTTATCATATAATTGCAAAGTTATTAGATTAGCCAGTTAGGGTTATCATCCTAAAGCTCAAAACTGTTTGTCAACAAAATGTGAATGTCAAATTAGATGTTTTTATCCATAAGATCGTTGTATACAATCATTATCGTCAACATTATTAGTTTCTTAAATTTACTTGAAGGTTGTATTTAAACTATTTGCAATCATATAATGTTAAAATCATGTTGAAATTAAAAAAAAAAACCATGTAGTGTCTCGTAGAACATGTGATGATGTTTATATAACATGATGAACTCATAAATAAGGCACGAATATTACTAAGACGGGATTTGAAAAGATTTGTATTTCTAATTATATAATCTCATATTTATTAATGAAGAGATTTAAAACATTTATTATTAAATTTTTTTACTAAAAATATGTATTGAAGGAATTGACGTGTACGCTACATGTCAATTAAATATTTCCTTATAATAAAATCTACATTTTGAGACAAATCTAAATACTATTGATGAGTTTTTAATTGAAAATCTCTATAGAAAATTACTATAACATCATTAAAATCAAACCCCAAAATCATTGGTGTACAAATTCAAATTTTATACTTTATGACCTTGGCAACAAGTCTAATTTGGGATGTTCATTCTCTTCTGTTGGAGATTTGTTCCTCAAGCTTCCAATAACATTATCTTTTCTTTATTTCTTACTTTCAATTCCCACAAGGAGTGCACCAAGCCTGTTTTCCGTCTTTTCCTACAAGTAATGAACGGTGGAGCAAAACTTGACATTAAAACAAAGTGTGGAAATCCCTATTTCTAGGCAAGTTTATTAACGTGGTTTTTGGGTGACTTGTAGCATTTATCTCAAGATGCGGTGATAGGTAGCAATATGGTCAGCCACCTCGTCCCTTTGGTTGGACACAAAATGACACGTGGAGATCTAGAAACATGTCTAAAATTGCCACCTGGCCATATTCTATTACTGCTATTGTTAGAAAAGTGTGTTGGTAGCCACTTTTGCATAAGTTTTTCTCGCCATGCGGTGACCATGAGTGGATAGTTGACACTTGGTCTATTTCATAGACACGTGTGCTCCATGTGTCAGCTCAAAAACTTCATCCCACCATACAAAACCACCATGATTAGCCATTTTTCTACTTGTGTTAGGTGTTGATTAACTTAGCAGCACCACGTTGCACTAGATCAATGCCCCCTCCCTAATTTTGATTGTTTTTGCCCTTTTGTCTTTTTTTTTTTAATAATTTTATGCAATATTCCTCTTTTGCCTTCATTTTTTCCATTATTTCTAAATATTCCTAATTTTAAAAAATCTAAATGTTTTTCAAAACTCACTCAACTCTTTTCTCAAAATTAAATATTTCACCAAAAAATTCATTTTTTTTCTTAATAATTGCTGTATTTTCTCTAACAATCAAATAATGTACAAAAAATTTATATTTTCTTCCTAAAAAGTATATTTCTTCAAAATTCCTTTCAAGTTTTGAATTTGTTCAAAACTTTCCCAAAATTATATCTTTCTCAATAAAATAACCAGGTGGTGGTGGTTACAGTCCCCCTTAAGTAAGATTTCGTTCTAATAAATTCATATTATTAGACAAGATAACAAAAATGCTCTCTCATGTATTCCTCTTGTTTTCAATTGTCTTGTTGATCAACATGTATCTGCGATTTGAGTTTGACTATTGAAATCTCTTTATTCGTCAATTTGTTTATAGCTCGGTCATGATAGCTACTAGTGTCTCATTTACCAAACTATTTAACTGTAGTTCAACTTTTCTCCAGTCCAATTCATGTGGAGGCTTGAAATAATATTTCCTCAACATTGAGACATGAAAAACATCATGTACACAAGCTAGTGAAGGGGTTAACACCAATTGATAGGCAATAAGACTAATTTTTTCCAGACTCTTGAATCGTTTGATCTATTTAGTAACTAGTTTACACCGAGCACTGAATCTAGTATGTTCTTTCCAAGGTGAGAAATTCAACAATACATGATCACCTACCTCGAGTTCTAGGACTTTTCTTCAGTTATTGGTGTAGCTCTTTTGCCTATCTTTAATTGTCTTTAGCCATTGACAAACCGTGGTAATTTTCTTTATTTGTTCCTGAATGAAGTCTAGTCCTAATACAAATTTGTCTCCAATTTAGTCCAACATGTTGGAGATCTATAGGTTTGTTGCCTCAAATAGTGTCATTCAAATGTTGTACTGAAAATTATTGTTACAAACAAATTCCCAAAAAGGAATGTGGTTTCCCAATTTTTACCAAAGTCCATAATATATGCCCAAAGCATATACTCAAGAATATGAATCAATCTCTCTAACTGTCCATTTGTTCGTGGATGGAATGATATGTTGAGGTAAACCTTCGTCCCTAGTTACTTTTTGTCTTTTTCAAGTAAAAATTGAAGATTGTGCATCTTAGTACCAGACATTAGCAAAGTTCAATAATTTTTTATGTAGAACTATATCTTTTATTTTATTTAGGAGTCGAGTATATACTCATTAGGAGTGTTCTTAACATTCATGACTAGTTCTAAATGCTATGAGGCCTAATTTGATTAATGGGTTTAATTTAGAGTCAGTTATCTTTATATTTGAACATTTGAGTGTTGGATACTGATGATTGCCTTAATAAAATATTATTTGAGTATATTTATGTGTATTTGAAATGTCTAAATTATAATTAGGCAAATTTATTAGTTTCTATTGATATGATATTATTTGGATGCCCTCGATATATTAATCATAGTGATTAAAATTCAGATGCCTTGAAAATGACAATCACTATTTTATTACTTGTTGAGATCCGTGACACAGATTGTTGACAGAGAACACAAATAACACGCCTGTTTCTCGAGGATCCTAACTTATGTAGTTGCATAAATATATCATTGCTATTGAATAAGGACAATTCTTAAAATTTTGCCTGATATTGATGGGTCTCAAAAGGCAAGGTGTTATAGGTGTCTTAAATATTTGATAGGTGTGACTTTAACCAAATGATATTTGATCATATACATAATCATTGATTTTAAATTTGATAGGACTGATGTTATAGTTAGACATCAATCCATAGAGGGGTAAGATTGGATGACCAATTATTTGGTGTCATTTTAAGATGATCAATCTCCTAGATCAAAGAGAGATACTAAGGTGGAGCCCTCGGTTTTAATGATAACTATTAAAAATTAACATTTAAATTTCCTAATAATTAATAAGTGTTTGAGTTGATGGCAGTTAACTTCTATAATGTTTATGATATGTTAGTATGATGCACTGAGCTCTTTGAGCTTATATCTTATTTTCCTTTTCAAGTTAAAATTAAAGATGGTGCATTTTAGTACTAGATATTTGTGAAGTTTAGTATTCATCATATGTGACCATTTTATTTATTTTATTTTAATATCGAGAGGATATTTATTAGGAGTCTTATCAACATTAGTTATTAGTTGTAAAGGTCACAATCCCTAATTTGATTAATGACTTTATTTTAGAATTAGTCATTTTTATATTTGAATACTTGAGTGTTGGATGCCAAACACTATTTTAATAAAATTGTAGTTAACTAGATTAATGTGTATTTGAAATGCTTAAGGTATAACTAGGTAAATTTATTGGTTTCTAGTGATACAATATTCTTTGGACACCTTACGCATCTTAATCATAATGATTAAAAGTTAGATGCCTTAAAGGTGACAATGACTACTTTATTACTTGTCGAGATCCATGACATAGATTGTTGACAAAATACATAAGTAGCACGCTTGTCTCTCGATGATCGTATCTTATGTAATTGGATAAATATATCATTTTTACTAAATAAGAAAAACTTATTAAATTATGCTTGATCTTGATGGGTCTTGAAAGACAAGGTGTTACAGAATAGTATCAAAGCCTAGACTGCAGATCTAGGGAAGAAGCTTTAGAGTACAAACTTTAGCTTAAGTGATGTTGAGGATGACACAGTCGATCATAAAGTGAAAAAAAACTTTTTGGACATAGATTAAAGACTAGAATGTGTAAAAAATGAGAACAATTGTTTTATGAGGACCTAAGATCAGGAAGAATATGTGTTTTTGGTTTCTACATAATATGGGATGCGTAGAAATTAGAGATCTAGATGAATCTTGGACTCAAAGATTGACGGGCCATGTATGGTGAATGATTGATGACTTTAGAAGAGCTTATTGCCTTATGCTTAGCTGTTATGAGATTTTTGGGTATAATAAGTGCTTGGAAAGCCTTAGTTATTTAAACATTTGTAAAATTATTTGGGTGTAATGAGGTTCATCATGAGTAGAAGTATATGGCACCAAGAAAGGATGGTATGAGTCGCTCAAACTCGAGGTCATGGATGAATGCTTGAGAGTTTCTCTATGCTAGCATGGAATTGTATGCTTAGTTAATTGATTAATTATATGTGTGCATGATTATTATTATTATTATTATTATTATTATTGCTTTTATTATTATTATGTTAATGAATCCTAAAAATCTTGCTTGCGAAAACCCTCGAGGAATCAGAAGATCCTTGAAAGAACTTGGAAAATGAAAACTAATAGGTTACATGGACATTGAGAACTTAAAAATTTGAACTTAAAGTCAAACTGTAATCAAAATGGGCTATAGGATATCAGGTCCTAACATTGAAATTCTAATGGTTAAAAATGAGGAGAGCAAAAAGTAGTAGACTTAAGTCAGTCGAGATTGTTTACACTAATTAGACTAAGGTGCCACTATAAGGAGATCCTGCACATATAGTTGAGACACAGTTTGGAACTATGTTGACACCAAAGCTATTGACAAAAATTACTAAGAAGGTGACAGAGCAGGTCTTGAGAGCCTTGCTATAGATACAATCACCTGCACCAAAGGTGACACTGCAAACATAGATATAGAGGCACTCCCAAGACAACATATAGATTCAGTAGTAGACATCTTTGACTAGAACAAATAGTTCAGGATAATGGCATTTGAGGACAATAACATCAAGTGTAGAATCAACCTTAGGGAAATAGACCTTAGCAGGTACAATAGGGACAACGGAATTGTGCGAGAGTTGATGTAATACCTGAAAATTTTGTACCAAATGAAACAAAATTCAAGGTCTATTCAGTGAAATTTGGGTGCAAAATGAAATCGAGCTCGTTTTAGGGCTAAATTTGGCAAGTTCTAAAACTCTCATTTAGAAATCCAAAATCACCTAAAATGAAGTAAAGTGACTTGAACTAGCCAATTGAATAACATATCCGAAAATTAGCTCAATTGGTCAGGATTATGACTTTCATTTGTCAAACACCCTTTAGGGGTTTCAAATAAGGAAAGAAGTAGCATTTAGGGTAATTCGAGGAATCAGAATGACTTGAGATTCCAAGGGATGGCATAAACTAATAAGACATACCACATATCCAAAAATCAGGACAATTAGACAAGATTCAGGTGAATAACTTCAGTGGATTCTAAATAAGGAAGGTTTCTAAAGAAAAATGTATCGGGCCAAACCATACCTTAAAATTTGTGTCTTGATCATGTGGTTCAAAAACTATAGGTTATGCACCTAAATTTCTAGTAGTTAGGGAGATATTAAATTTTTTTAAATTCATGTGAACTCATGAAATCATGGCCACCTAAAGCATGTGCAAGACACATAGGTGGAACACCATGATCGGGTGCAACCCACCCTACTCAACCACCATGGGACGTCTTGCCTTATTTGATTCCATTAATCATGATCTAATGTACCACACAAGTGATTCAGTACACCACACATTTGGAACGTCCCACCTAGGATTTGGAAATCTATGAAGATTGATTTCATACACCAAGCTAGTGATCATGTGCTCCATGCCTCACCTAAGCAAAAACCAATCCACCCATGCACATGTGTGTGTGCACACATGTGAATTAGCCTAATTAGGAAGGTTTGAAATCTAAATTGATGCTCATAAAACTCTAGCCATCCCACACTCACAAGCGAGAATAAAAAATGGAAACTTTACTCTCCCATTTTGGCACTTAAATTGAGTGATTCTCACATATGGTACGCCACCCTTGTGTTTAAACCAAATTGGAGAGTTTCCTTAAGCATAGATATGAATATTAGATTATGTTATGGTGTCCCCTCAAGATTGATAGCATACTCCCCATGCTCAACGGCCAAAGGAAAGATTTCCATTATATACTAAGAGTGATGCCCAAACAAAGGAAATAGACAAAGGAAAGATTCTTGCTCACATGCACTTGCCAAACTAGACTAGAAACTTTCTTTGCTCACTAGATCACGTCCCAACTGATATGACCATTATTCTAAGTCTAAAAATATTCTTAGATATTAATTAAAAAATGTAATAGAGAATCAAATCATGGCTCATAAGAGAATTGACAAGTTTAGTGATCCTTGTGTACACTTACCATGAGTCTCTTTTGGTGTTTGCAAACTTGCTCAAACCTTGAAAGCTGCCCAAGCTACCTAAGAACTGCCCAAGGACGTCCCATATGCTCGTGAGCAACTATAAATACCCCCCTAAGTTGCACACAATCCCTTATTCCAAGAACAAGAGAGATTCCTCACAATAGTACTCTCAAACTTCTTCTTCTTCTTCTTCTTATTTTCTTTTCGTTTTCTTTTGTACAAAGGTGAGAGACTTTTAGTTCCAGCATTTAGTAATTAGTAGAGTTTTATTTTGCTAAGATTCAAAAGTGCCAAAGCAAATGGAACCTCCGCTAGAATTTGGGGAAGACATCTCATCTAACGTGGAATTTGCTTTCTTAAACACTATTTTTAATGTTTAAGCCATTAGCATGTTCATTATTGTGTAATGTTTTTTTTTTCCTAAAAATCATGATGTATGTTTTCACTTCTATTTTTCAGTATTTATATTTCAGTTTTGATGAATGTTCAAGATCATGCATTTATAATACTCATTTCATGTTACTATCATGGTTAGGAATTATTCTAAAGTTTGGTCCATGATGTTGAATAGTGAGTGAATTGTTTTGCAATTTATTAAATTTTGAAATTTATTTTCAGCTTGTTCTTATATTATAAAATTTTATTTATATTTCATGAATATGGGATTTAAGATGAGAAGATGATGATACAAACCACGTACCATCATAGTAGACACATGGTTGCTATGAATGTTTTCTTCTTATGATTAGTTCATGAGGTTTATAATACCTAAGTGATTGATTGGTGGGTTAGAATCCCTAAGTCCAAGAAATTGAATATGCAAGGACTCGGGGCATCTCTTCTAATTTTATTTGAAAATTTCTATGTAGGGCATGTTTGCGCAGTTTTGTTATAAATTATGCTATAATTGTTTTTAATAAAAGTTATGTACTTTTCTCTTTATGAATTAATAAAGATTAGAATTTCTTTTTATCTCTTATTATGTGGCGTTGTTTAGTTTTTATTTTAGGGCATGGGATATTGAGAATAGAAGGTCAAGTGTGCGTCACTTGTAGAGTAACACTGGACCCAGTCTGCCTTGTGGTTAAGTCCATTGTTTCAACAATAGTTAAGTCCAAACACTCGTAGTGAAGAATATGGAGGTTGGGGTGTTACAAAGGTGGTATTAGAGCCTAGGCATTAGTTGCTGGGCCAAAATTAGAAAGTTCCCTCTAATACCAAAGGTGGTATCAGAGCTTAGTCTTTAGGTGCCTTGGGCTAGAATTAAAAAGTTAATCATTAGTTGATTGACAAGAATTAGAAATCCTAATTGAGTATTAGTTGAATTAAAATTTTGATTGCCCTACCTTCTATTTTGAAATTAAAAAACTTTTTTAGAAAGTGTTTTAAAAAAGGAAATAAATATTTTTGAAATGTTTTGTTTGGATACAAAGACTACAAGTTGAGCTGATAGTGGGTAAGCCTTGTCCCAAGTAAAGTTAAATACTGAAAGAGAGGTGGGTTATCTCGCTCTAGAAAGCATGGTTGTTAAGTATACTTTGGTCTTGCCGTTCGATTTGGAGGTTGTCCCACCAACTTATATGAATAATCAGAGTTGAAGAATGTCCTTATTTTCTATAGAAGAAAATTAGAAGGTTGAGAAACTAGGGTAAGAAATTTGAAGATGCCAAAGGTGGTATCTTGACTAGACAAAGGTTGTGAATAAACCAAATCAAACCATAGGTCCAGATAGTAGATCTTAGATAGAAATAGGTGTAGCCATGAGTAGCACAGTGGATCAAAAGCATAAATCTTTATGACATGACTAAAAACTAATATTGTGTGAAAACAAAAAATTGTTTGATTAGGACACGGGACCAGGAAGCTTCTATATCTTTCGGCTTCTATGTAGTATGGGATGCACATGAATTCGAGGGTATGGAGGAAGCTTAGACTCAAAGAATGATGACTCATGTATGGTGAATGATTGGTAGCTATGGAAGAACAGGTTTCTCTATGCTCACTGGGATGGGGCAGTTGGGTATAGTGGGCTCGAGAACCATAATTATCGAGCAATTCGTGAAATTGTTTGGGTGCGACTCTATTCTGGGTGAAAACCTAAGTGGAAAGGGTAGAGTGGGATGAGACACTTGAACTTGAAAACTTAGGTGGAAGCTTAGAATTTTATTGTGCTAGCTTGACTGTATGATTGTTTGAAGAACATGCTGTAATGTTTACTAGCTTTGAAACCAAATCCTGTGCCCATGCATGAAAAGAACCTAGAAGAAAACCTTTGGGCCACTAAATGAATTGAGAACTTAGAAACATGAACCTAGAGTCATCATAGTACGAATTTTCACCGAATGCTGATAATCTGCTCGATTTATAGCAAATGGCTGGAACGAGAAGACACCCTACCCAATCGACCACTTCGGATGAACCGAGTAAGGAGAATAAGGACTGTTGGTTAGAATTGAAGCAAAACTGGAGGCAATGATGACTGAGATGTCTCAGGAAGTACTGGACCAACTGATGAGGGCTCTACCACAAATGATCCCTCAGGTTGCACCACAACCATAGGTACCTGAACCTATTCCGGTTCCACCACTAGCATCGGTACGGCAAGAATGTCAGAGGAACCACAAGGAGAAGGAGGATGCGAAACAGATGAAGCTCCTGATTGATCTACAAAAGCTTAACCCTCCATCTTTTAATGGTATCGAGACCTGCATCCAGGTCGACCACTAGTACCAAGAAATGGAAGATTGTTGAACATACTAAAGGTGACAGGCCCACGACGAGTGGCATTAGCCACACACCATTTCAAGGGACCAGCCCGAGGATGGTGGAGAATGATGCAGTTGGACCCCAGTACTGAGACTGAAACAATGAACTAGGAGGAGTTCAAAGAGTGCTTTTACGAAAAGTTTTTTCTTGAAGCAACCCTTTGGAAGCTTCAGGATGACTTTGTCAAGCTTAATCAAAAAGATCTGATAGTGACGGAGTACGAGAGGAAGTTCACAGAGTTAGTCAAGTTCTCTCTAGATATGATCAGGGGCGAAAAGATGAAGGCTATAAGGTTTGCGCAGGATCTCAAGATTGAGATCTGGAAGGTGCTTATGGCATTGGACCTCCAAACCTACAAAGAAGTAGTTGAACGGGCTCTGATTTTAGAGTAAGAACTCAACTGGGAACAAAGGTTGAGGGGAACAAATAAGAAGTCTGGGAACGAGGAGGACCACCAACGGGCCCACAAGAAAAACAAGAATGGTAAGGCCCCATAGGGACATGGGCAGAATAAGGGAAAGGCAAGGGAGTAGGCAAAGAGATTGGGGTTGTGTTACCTATGTAGACAGAGGGGCCATCTTGCAAGAAACTGCTCGACTGCACTAGTCCAGGCTCCCCAACAACAGCAACCACAGAACACTCAAGATAGAGCTTAGAATGATCGTTTTCAGGGCAGAAAACAACAACAAAATGCCAACCAAGGGCAAAATCAGGGTCGTGGGCAGAACTAGGCTAGAGTGTTTGTTGTTAAAGTTCAAGAAGATCAAGACCTACCCTAGAGACCCTAGTAAAAAAAAATATTAGGAGAACTTGATTAGCCCTTTATTTAATATTTCTATATGTTAGCATTTATGAATTTTGAGCTTTGATAAGGTTTTGTACCTATCCTTTTCAATAAATGAAATTTATTCCCTTAAGAATCTTTGTTGGTACATTTTAAAGGTTCAAAATAGAAAGTATGGGAATAGAAAGTGTTAGTAATAACCCGAGGCCTGCCGTGTGGTCGAGTCCACTGAGACGGAGGTGGGATATGACAAAGAAACTTTGGCCTTCAAATAGATTGAGAACGTTAGGCTGGGTATGATCCTAAATGTAAAATGAGCCTATCCCTACAACATGTCCTACCCACCTGATCTTTTGTGATCAAATCGAGGGTGAACAAAGGCAAGACGAATGACTGACAAACCTAATAGAGGAGACTGAATAAGATAACCATACTGACCTTAGGTTAGATGCTGAGGATACCTTAAGACCTAGGGAGAAAACACTGTATGGGTAATTGTGGATCGTCTCACTAAAGTGGCTTAGTTCTTGCCAGTCAGATCCACTGATCAAGTCAGTAAGTCTGAGAGAGTCACTTGGACATTAGAGAATATGTTGAGGTTTTATGCCTTAAAGCTTAAAAGAAAACTAGAGGAAGTATGAACCTAAAGTACAAGATGATGCTACTTACGAGGAAACGATAGTCAGCATCCTCGACTACAAGGTACAGAGTCTAAGGACGAAGGACATTCCGTTGGTGAAAGTGCTGTGGAAACATCACGGGGTGGAAGAAGCCACTTGGGAACTAGAAGCGAAATCAATATAAAGTATCCACATCTTTTCAATAGAAATTCATAACTATATGCAAATTTTGAGGACAAAATTTTAGTAAGGAGGGTAGGTTGTAATACCCTAAAGTACCAAATGAAACAAAATTCAAGGTCTATTCAGTAAAATTTGTGTGCAAAATGAAACCGAGCTTGTTTTAGGGCTAAATTTGTCAAGATTTAAAACTCTCATTTAGGAATCCAAAATCACCTGAAATGAAGCAAAGTGACTTGAACCGACCAATTGAATAAGGTATCCAAAAATTAGCTCAATTGGTTAGGATTAGGGCTTTTATTGGCCAAACACCATTCAAGGGTTTTAAATTAAGAAAGAAGTGGCATGTAGGGTACTTAGAGGAATCATAATGACCCAAAATTCAATGGGATGGCATAAACTAACAAGACACACCACATATCCAAAACTCGGGACAATTGGCCATACTTCGGGTGAGTACCTTCAGTGGGCTCTAAATAAGGAAGGTTTCTAAAGAAAAACGCCTTAAGCCAAACTATACCTTAAAATTTGTGTCTTGATCATGTGTTTCCAAAACTATAGATTATACACCTAAATTCCTACTGGTTAGGGAAATATTAATTTTTTTTTAAATTCATGTGAATCCATGAAAGCATGACCACCCAAAGCATGTGCAAGTCACATGGGTGGAACACCATGATCGGGTGCACCCCACCCTACTCAACCACCATGGGACGTCTTCCCTTATTTGATTTCATTAATCATGATCCAATGTACCACACAAGTAATTAAGTACACCACACATTTGGGATGTCCCACCTAGGATTTGGAAATCCATGAAGATTGATTCCATACACCAAGCTAGTGATCATGTGTTCCATGCCTCACTTAAGCAAAAACTGGTCCACCATGCACATGTGTGTGTGCACACATGTGAATTAACCTAATTAGTAAGGTTTGAAATTTGAATTGATACTTATTAAACCCTAGCCGTCCCACACTCACAAGAGAGAATAAAAAAATGAAAACTTTACTCTCCCATTTTGACGCCTAAATTGAGTGATTCTCACATATGGGACGCCACCCTTGTGTTTAAACCAAATTGGAGAGTTTCCTTAAGAATGGATATGAATATTAGACTATGTTATGGTGTCCCCTCAAGATCGATAGCATACTTTCCATGCTCAACGTCCAAAGAAGAAAGATTTCCATTATATACTAAGAGTGATGCCCAAACAAAGGAAATGAACAAAGGAAAGATTCTTGCTCACATGCACTTGCCAAACTAGACTAGAAACTTGCTATGCTCACTAGATCATGTCCAACTGATATGGGCATTATTCTAAGTCTGAAAATATTTTGGGATATTAATTAAGAAATTTAATAGAGAATCAAATCATGGCTCATAAGAGAATTGACAAGTTTAGTGATCCTTGTGTACACTTACCATGAGTCTCTTTTGGTGTTTGCAAACTTGCGCAAACCTTGAGAGCTGCTTAGTTTCCCAAGAACTGCCCAAAGATGTCCCATATGCTCATAAACAACTATAAATACCCCCCTAATTTGCACACAATCCCTCATTCTAAGAACAAGAGAGATTCCTCACAATAGTGCTCTCAAACTTTTTCTTCTTTTCTTTTCATTTTCTTTTGTGCAAAGGTGAGAGACTTTTAGTTCCAGCATTTAGTGATTAGTAGAGAGTTGTTTTGCTAAGATTTGAAAGTGCTAAAGCAAAGGGAATCTCCGCTGGAATTTGAGGAAGACATCTCATCTAAAGTGGAAGTTGCTTTCTTAAACACTCTTTTTCATGTTTGAGCCATTAGCATGTTTAGTCTTGTGTAATGTTTTTTTTTTGTTTTTCTGAAAATCATGATGTATGTTTTCACTTCTATTTTTTCGTATTTATATTTGAGTTTTGATAAATATTCAAGATCATGCATTCATAATACTCATTTCATGTTAGTATCATGGTTAGGAATTATTCTAAAGTTTGGTACATGATATTGAATAGTGAGTGAATTGTTTTGCAATTTATTAAATTTTGAAATTTATTTCCAGCTTGTTCTTATATTCTAAAATTTTATTTATATTTCATGAATACAAGATTTGAGATGAGAAGATGGTGATACAAACTACGTACCATCATAGTAAACATATGGTTGCTATGAGCGTTCTCTTCTTATGATTAGTTCATAAGGTTTATAATACCTAAGTGATTGGTTGGTGGGTTGGAATTCCTAAGTCTAAAGTCTAATGAAATAGACTAAGAAATGTCATATTTTACTCTAAGGAATTACTTTGAGAACATCAAGGGTTGAAAACTCTTTTGGTCTAAGTTATAACTTTACACAATTTTGATGCTTGAAACGCCTAATTTTTTAAAGTGTTTGAATTATGGACGTGTTAGTGATTTGAACATGAAAATGGTTGTTTAAGATTAATTTATTTTAGTGCTCACCCTTTCTTTAACATTTTTCTAGAAATTGAATATACAAGGACTTGGGTCATCTCTTTTGATTTTATTTGGAAATTTCTATGTAGGGCATGTTTGTTATGAATTCCGCTGTAATTGTGTTTAATTAAAATTTATGTAATTTTCTCTTTTTGAATTAATAAAGATTAGAATTTCCTTTTTCTCTTATTATGTGGTCTTGTTTAGTTTTTATTTTAAGGCGTGGATTATTGGGAATAGAAGGTCAAGTGTGCGTTACTTGTAAAGTACAACTGGAACCGGCCCGCCTTGTGGTTAAGTCCAAATACTCATAGTGAAGAATACGGGAGTCGGGGTGTTACAATTGAGCAACTTAATAAGGCCAAAAAATTGAGATTATGCTATCACTACAATCAGAAGGGACACTTGGCCAAACATTGTTTTAGTCATGCACCTCCTCCATAATTGTAGTAGGCTAGAAATAAAACTAATAATAATCATCATCATCATCATCAGTGACCCTGATGATAATAATAGCCCCAACAACAAAATTACGGTTTTGGTCATAATCAAAGTCAAAGACAAAAGCAGGCTCTGGCAGTAGACAATACATTTTTATTATTTAATGTACCCATGAAATTTTGTTTGATTGTTGGGCGACTAAGTCTTTTGTGTTTGAAAGTAAATAAGTTACAATTAGCCACATCCATTTTACTTGTAACAATGAATTTATCAACACACATAGGCACTATTATCACCCTAAAGAAATTATGTAAGTGTGAACTTTAATTTGGAGAAAAGCTAATTTCAGTCGCTTTTAGTGTTTTGCCTTTTTATGGTTATACTGTAATACTAGATATGGACTGGTTAACACAATACCAGCCTCAAATTGATTGTCCCAGACATATTGTAGCATTAACCTTAACTTTGTGAGAAATTGTAAAAATTTATGGGGACTTAGAGAGGATGCCTAGGACTCCCATGACAATAATGATAAATTGTTTGAGACATAATGGAACTTTTAAGCAATTGATAGATGAAGATGAAGAAGAAAAACAGAAAGAGATGGAACATATTCCAGTGGTGAGAGATTATATAGATATCTTTCTAGATGATTTATCAAGATTATCACCACATAAAGAGATGGTGTTCAAGATTGATATACATCTAGGTGCTAACCTATTTGCCATTCCACTTACAGAATCACACCTACTGAGTTGGTTGAACTAAACCAGTTAGATGAGCTTTGAGGGAATGGGTTCATTTGTCGAGCTAAATCACCATATATAGGGAGGTCTAGTTCTATTTGTGAAAAAGAGGGATGGATGTATGAGGTAACGCGTGGACTGTCAAAAGTTGAACTAACTAACAGTAAAAAAAATTGACACCCGCTTTCGAGAATAGATGACCTATTTGGAAATTCAATAAATAAGATTTTAAAAAAAAATAGCAAGTTGTTGAACTATATTATTTAATTAACAAGTTTTACTTTGTTTTAACACAATAAATTGGAAACAAAAGGAAAAATTGAAGGAAATGGTGCAGATACAAAAAAAAAAAAAACACGAAACCATGGTCTTGTGTCGAGAAGAAATGCAAGACCGTGGTCCTCCATATAAGGATCACAGTCCTGCAACTCAAAGGACCCAAGACGGCGGTCCTGTGATAGAAACACGAACCACTGTCATGCACGAAGAAAACCCAAAATTTGTGCACAAGGAACGAATTGGAAAGTGTTTTGGCCCCAAACCCTAGTTGTCGTCGTCTCTTGTGCACAAGAAGAAAGGAATTGGCAAGTTTCCTCTGTGGAAACACCCAAAACTACCAATTCTTACACATTGAAACTTTATATAAGCAACCCTTATGCTTTCATTTTCTTCATTGCAGCAAGAACTGACAAATTTGTCTTGCTCTCTCTCTCTCTCTGCGCCCCTTTCTTAGCTTTTCTTTTTCTCTCTCTTTTGTGTGTTCTAAACAACAGTTGGTGAAGAAGTAACGAAGTGCTGGACAAATTTTGTGACAACAATTGGAAAAAATCTAAAAGGGATTCAACTGAAGCTTCAAAGGAGCGAAATTATTGAGGTGGAAGTGATTTTTAAGTTTTAATTTATTATTTTGATTTCAATAAGATATTCACGTGTAATTATGCTTGAATATGCATATTTTATTTGAGTTAATCATACATGTCATTCTTAGATTTCACATGCTAAGGTTTGCATGAATAAAGATGTATGCTATGTGCTACCATGATCTATGCTATGTGTTGTTGTGCTCATATGTTGAATTTAATTTTGTTTATTATTCTTGATTGTTATATTTAATGAAAGATCAATTAAGATTATAACTACGTATTGATGCAGTGTCTATAGGGGATTGTTGTGGATGTTCTTAAGATTGGCACTATAGGTTTGTCTCTAATTCACATGTGTAAGAGTCCAAAAATACTCGGATATTGGGTAAGGCTCTAAATCCATTGAAAACTAGCATAAAAGGATGCCTTTCTTTCTTTAATATGAGTTTTGATGAGAACATCAAGGTTAATCCTAATCAGTCTTAACTACAACTATAAAATAAGAAAGTGATTGAATTATGTAATGTTTGAAAGTATTTGACGTGTATGTCTTATTTTCTAAAATAATGAATTAAATATTTAGAATGATCTACTAGGCTTTGTGCTCATCTTTACTTGTTCTAACTTTTTAAGAAATTGATTAACAAATCCAGCTTGATAATCACATAGACATTATTTTATTTTGAATATTTTCTTTAGAAATTTTATTTAATTGTAGGGCATGTTGATCCAAATTTTGTTATTTGAGATTGATTCTGCCGTAATAGACACAAAGGCTAAATACCTTTGAATTTTGAAAAAGATTAATGATATGAAATTGTTTTATTTAAATATTTTTAAAATATTATTTTTCTGAATTACTGCATGAGTAGAGTTTTGTACCACTTATGTTTCAATTAGTGAGATTTTATTTTTATTAAAATCACTTGTCATTTTGTTAAGGAAAGTTTATGAGATAATGATGCTTAAGATATCTCAGAGACTTGATATTAAAATAGAAAGAGTAAAAAATAGAAATAATGTGACACTAGCCCACTTGCCAGCCAAGTGGTGCAGTCCACGTGATTTACAAATAATTTGAAGGAGGCGGGGTGTTACATTTCTTTAAGGTTGATCTCAAGTCAAGTTACCATCAATCAAGAATCAGACAATCAAACATTCCAAAGACATCTTTTAAAACTAGATACGATCATTTTGAGTACATAATAATGCTGTTTAGTCTATAAAATGCACCAACAACTTTTATAAATTTGATGAATAGGGTCTTTAGACAATATCTGGACTAGTTTGTGGTGGTATTCATGGATAACATTATGGTATATTCTAAGTCCGAGTATGAACATATAAGACACTTGAGGATAATGTTAGAGGCATTTAGAGGGCACAAGCTATAAGCAAAGTTTAGTAAATGAGAGTTCTATATTAAGACAATCAAGTTTCTTGGCCATGTTGTATATGAGGACAATATATCAATAGACGAAGACAAAGTAGAAGCAATTACAAATTGGAAGCAACCTAGGACTACTACAAAGATCAAGAGTTTCTTACAATTAGCTAGGTATTAGAGGAGGTTTATCTAAGTTTTCTCTTGGTTAGTTGAACCTATGACTAAGCTAAATAGGAAGAAAGTGGAGTTCATATGAGACGAGAAATGTAGAAGACAATACTAATTACCCTTACATGTGGAGTTGGGTATGTATTGTAAACTGATGTTTCGAAGAATGAGTCAGGAATTGATCTAATGTAGGAACGCAAAGTCATTGCATACACCTCGCGTTAACTTAAGATTAATGAGTGGAATTTTCTAATACATGATCTAGAACTTGCAGTAATGGTGTTCGTCCTAAAGCCTAAATTATATTTATACTCAGAAGGAGTTGAACCTTAGACTACGTAAATGGATTAAATTTTTAAAAAGATTATGATTTTTAGTTGTACTACCATTTAGGAAAGACAAATATGGTAACAGAAAGGAAGAAGAAAAATAACAACAGATGTATCAATTGATTGATGATTACAACCAGGGTGTGAGGCTAGATGGTAATCAAATACTTCTATGTATAATGACTTGTAAGCCAGATTTTTATGTAGCAAATAAAAGATGAACAAACACAGAATAAATAGTTAGAAAAATTAATAAGAAGAATTTCGTCGAACAAAAGCACAAATTTTTAGGATTGACTCGGTTGATATGATTGAATTATGTAGTATAACAACATAAGTACATGGTTATATAACAAAATACGATCCAGACATATATTTATGGTTACAAATAAACATAATCACTACTTAATAATGAGGGTCTCGTGTGAATGAAATGTGTCCTTCACCTTGTTCCGTATGTATATATATATATATATATATATATATAAAGAAACAGGTTTATTGTATTATAGAGGAAAGAATGAAACAGATTTATTGAGGAAAGATCAATACAAGTAACGGAAACCCCTCAAACCACACAAGAAAAGCCAACCAAACGCCCCAACCCAGATACAAATTAAGAACATTACAGAATATGATAAAAATATTATACGCCTTACAATAATACTAGCAAATTATAACTTTATTTGAACCATATACGCAGTAACTACTACTACTATACATATTGGAATAATACCTGTCAAGTATAGAAAATTAATGATTATCTAACTTTTTATTGAAAAAAAAAATCTTTTTTTTTTTTTTTTTTTTTTTAGTAATTTTCCATGAATATCTCTGTGCACATTATAAATCAGTATAAAGTCTACGAACTCATCTTATAGTAGCAGGATATACATAGTAGTTGCAAACACTTTCACATGTACAATTCATCCATTTAGCAGGTCACTACCATCAGAACATCATGATTTTCATTTATTCATGGGTTTTTGACAAGTATTAAGGAATGCATACAATTAATTAATTAAATTGTTATGCTCCTGCCTTAGATTTTCAATTTTAGTTGTGACTTACATTATTACTTTTAATTGTAGCATTTACAATTATTACATTAAGTACCACATATATAAATATGTAATAAGGATTAATCTAATCATTATGGGCGTTACTATAATTACCAATTTTCAATCTTAAGCCTAAATGCAATTAAAACTATTAATATTATATTTTTTTTTCAGATATAATTTATAATTGTATTGCAAATATTCTATAAAGGTGGGATTACCAAATCTATGTCACGTAAAAAGTAAATAATTAAAAATCATGTGGCACTTAAACACACATGAAGCCAATGAAGTCTCAGAGATGCAAGCCAATGCCCATGTGAAAATATCAATTTTAGTTGTGGCATTTGATCATGAGCAAACAATATTAATAAGCAGGAAACTAAAGAGCTGAGCTCAGGAAGGAAGAAACACTTGTAATCATACTTATTAAATAAACCCCAAAAAAATTTCTAACTATTTAACAAGAACAAAGTTGAAGATACCAACCAAAGAAATTTACCTCAAAAACAAAACCATACATATATATATATATATAGTATTTTTGTACATTAACTTACAGAAAATTAATTAAATACATATTTTAGCCTATATGTGATTTTGTTGAAAAAAAAATCCAATAAGTAAATATTGCATGAATTACTGGAGATAAGAAAATGGTATTAATATAATTAAACAATATTTCTTGAAATAAAGCTTAATTAGTTGTAATTTTGTTGTGACACAGTCACCAACGCAATGTACGCCTACTTAAAACTTGCTGGCATGAGCAATGCTGCACCATGATCAAACTTGATCCATTTGATTTCAAATAACATTCCTTCTGTATATCTTTCTTATTTTTTCGTTAAACACAAGATAGATCACATACATTCCAAAATTTTCATCACTGTATAATAAATATTAGTATATTTTAATAATAACAAAATTTCTCATAAATTATGTCTTATTTTATAAGAATCATATGTATCCAAGTATGACTAGACAAATTTAAGAAGTAAAATCAAGTTATACAATTTAAAAGTTTCTTCTCATTAATTACATGGTATTTTATAAGAGCAATGCCCATGATCGAGTTATGGTTACAATGCGGCCTTTTATGTTATATATTGTAATTGATGTTTACAAATACTCATGAGAGTAGTAGTGTACGCGTTACAATAATACTAATAAGTTACGAGTTTATACCATGCATTGAGAATGAAAGATTATTTCAACAATACATGTTGAGTTTTTTTTTTTTTTAAATTATTATTTTTTACTGCAATTTTTCATGAATTGAGTCCTGTACTACACTAGCGAGACATATACTAGTTTCAAACACTCCCACATGAACATCTAGTTCGTCCATTTACTAGGCCATTCTATCAGTTGATCATGATTTTCACTCATTCCTTTAGGTTTGTGATAAGTACAAAAGGATGTGTGAAATTAATTAATTAATTAATCATGGCTGGCTTGCAAAAGACAATCCTACCTTGGATTTTCTTTTTCAATAAAAGCACCAATAATAAATTGCATTTAGTACTAATCTGCAAAGAGATTTTCTAAAAAAACCTAAAATTAGCAAACATTAAACATCCCAACAAGGCTTTGTAGAAACATCTTCAAAAGATTTTTTTTTTTTTTTAATTTCAACTCAATCCTCTCGCTGTACTTTGTATATATACATAGCCAACTGACCAAAAAAGAACAGAGAGAAACAGGCAAACCAGTTAGCAACAATGGCAAGAAAGAAGGTAAAGCTTGCATGGATCAGTAATGATGCTGCAAGAAGGGCCACCTTCAAGAAAAGAAAGCTGGGTCTGAAGAAGAAGGTTCATGAACTCAGCACCTTATGTGGAGTAAATGCATGCACCGTCATCTACGGTGCCGGTGACCCACAACCAGATGTTTGGCCTTCACCGGCAGAAGCTCACCGAATTCTTTCAAAGTTCAAAAGTTTGCCCGCTATTGAACAGACTAAAAAAATGATGAATCAAGAAGGGTTTTTGAAGGACAGAGTCGTCAAACTGAAGGAGAATCTTAAGAAGTTGCAGAAGGAGAATAGGCAAATCGAGATGTCTCAACTTATGAAGAGCACATTGTTGGGAAAAAAGAATTTGGATGAAGTAGGTATTGAGGATTTGAGTGATTTGGCTTGGTTTGTTGATGATAAGATGAAGGCCATTCATGCAAGGATGGAGAAGCTTAGGAGAATGGGTTCTGGTGCAGGACCTTCTACTCCAATCCATCCTCATCAACTAGTGTCGGCGCCATTAACAGCTGTGGATCCTCAAGATCGTCATCAACTTCTTTATCAGCAGCATGGAAGTAGTAGCAATGCTGCTATGTTCGCCGCTAATCCTCATCACCATCATCATCCAACAACCGATCAGATGATCAACAGGTTAACACCTGTGGACATGGCTATGGAGTCATTGAGAAGATCAACACAGCCTCCAGGAGCATTATTCATGGATCATCAGGAGCACATAACTTATGATCATATGTTGCTTCCTTATGGGGAATGGCCAAACAACCCTTTCTACACTTAATTAGATTGAGGGATTTGGCATAAGGTCTCTGATCCCTTGTGGATCTTTCTTGTTATCTTGTCCAATAAATCTGGTCAGTTAAACCTGTCTCTGTGTTTGTTGTGTGGTTTTATTGAGTCAGTATGAAGTTGTACTCTCCTAAAAGTATCTGTGTTTATGGTCTTGATGATTGATCTTGTGTCGATCTTTCTTGTCATGTTGTCCAAAAACTTTGGTTACAGTTAAACCTGTGTCTGTATGTCTTTTCTGGTTTTAATGAGTCAATATGAAGGAGTCTCATGAAAGTATTGTATTGTCAAGAGTCCATGTGGTTATTGTGAGTTCACGTATGATCATGATAACTTTAAAGTTCAGGTATATATCATCCTTTGTTTGTCATATAATTTTCAAGTTATTACCAATCAGTCAATTAGGGTTTCTTGTTGCTCAAAACTTTCTGTCAACAATATGTGAATGCCTAATTGGATGTTTTTACCCATAAGATCAATTTGATACAGTTATTATCTTCAAAATTATTAATTTCTTAAGATTTAATTTAGGGTTGTATTTAAGTTTTTTGCCATTGCATATTAAATCATGTTGAAATTTAAAATTAAAAAAAATAAAAAAATAAAAACAGTATCTCATAGAACATGTGATGTTCATATTCAACGTGAACTCTTATGAATAAGGTGTGAATATTGCTAAGACAAGATTTAAAAAGATTTACATTTCTAAATATATAATCTCATATTTATTAATGAAGTGATTCAAAATATTTACTATTAAATTGTTTTGCCAAAAATGTGCAAATTGAAGGACTTGACAGAACATGTCTATAACTTAAAGAACTAGAACAAATAATTGCAAGCTTCATCCTTTCAAGGTTAAAGACTCAAATAATGCTCAATTATCTTTTGTTGTGTCTGATATGCATAAACATTAATTTGTGTGTGTATAAACAATTTGTTGTATTTGCATATTTTTGTCTCATAATTTAAATTTAATATTTTTAAACACAAGAATTCAAGAAATTTTCTTTGAAATATCATGCCATTTGGTTTATGTATTAAAATATCATATAATATTTGATCACGTTGTCTTTAGTGTTTTGTCTTGTTAAAGAGACCGTATTTAAATGAAATATGCAACCACATTTGAGGAGAATGATGTCATTCATGCATGTAATTTCTCTATGCTTTTTTTAAAAAATAGTCATGAGTTAAAAGTAGAAAAAAAAACATTTAAATTTAATTAGACTTTTAAAATCTAACGACTGTCTTAAATTGTTGTCACTAAGAAAAATGGGTAGTTATATGTAAATTAAAGATTAAAAATTATCTAAATTGTATATTTTAGATTCCATTTCAAGACTTAATCACATCCCAATTATATTTATAATCTATTTTTCTTGAAATGAATTCATCTTGAAGTGTATTTAGTGGTACAAAACATAAATATTTCGAAGTGTTGATTTACTAATAATCATCAATATCTTTTTAACTAGGGAAAATAACAATATTCAGTTAAACAAAGAAAATAGAAAAAAATAGGCCCAAGAGCCAATTCTATAAGTTAGATTAACCCCGCAGAGAAAATTTTTAAAGGACAAGAACATCACCTTTCCCAAGTCCTCCAGCTAGACAATAGTACTATTCATTTCTTGTAGCAAAATTAAATATAATTTTTATCTTCCATGCAGTCACTGCATATGAAGAATTTTAATTTGAACTCATATTTGAGGCATGCACTTTGATAGCCCAAATGTTTTTTCTTATTTTTTTTAAAAAAAAATCAATAGGTACATGACGTAATAAATATCATTTAAAAAAATTAAAAAAAATAAAATTTATTTTTCAAGTGAATAGTCAGGGATAATTTTGAAGAATTATTATTTTCAACATCCTTGTAAAATTTTAAGTCATTTTTTTTAATATCCAACTTCAGGGTGTCACTTTATATCAACACACACTATAAATCTTATAAATACCGTTTACTTTATTTCAAGGGAGTACACTAGCAATATCAAAGTATATTAACTTAAAAGATTTAAATATTTAAACCATGAAATTAATTGAAGTTGTCTAGACCCATTGGCCAAATATGAAATAATTAAATCAATCTAGGGCCCATTGGCCCAACATAAACCATATACTTCAATTGTCCATAAGAGAAACAATTAAATGAGGAATTGTACCAAGAGGGCCGGATATCAATGTTCATTTATGGTGCGGAATTCATTTATCAAAATGAGGTCAATTGAGCATATACTCTCGTCAATAGTCTTCTCTTTCTGAAAGAAAGGGTGAGCTCAAAGAGCTTAGTAGATTCATCCTAATTTTTAAATCATTATTAAACAAACATAAATAGACAAACAAGCACACACTTTCAAACATTAGGTATTCAACAAACTGATTGTTTAAGTCGAGATTTTTCTTTTAGGTAGGGAGAGTATCCCTAGATGGCTCTTCTATCGTCAAACGCATTGCACATCATATAAATATATCTCATGTCGCGTATAAAATTCAAGAATCATTCGATATTTCATCAAGTCATCATATAAACAATAGAGGGTTCCTTCAGACAACCCAATCTGTTACTCAAAACCATCATCTCTAGGGTCCACCAGCGATATCTAAATGGGTCATCATCCTCGTATGCATATTCTTATATTTATTTAAATGTTTATCTTATAATATCACAATTTATACCATATCCACATCATACCATTCTCATGATACTAAATCAATTAGATTAACACTTATACACACACATTCATGGTTTCATATATTCATGTGAGATCATTTCAACATAATAAGCAATAGACTTGTGCACTAAATAATTGACAACCAAGCACTGATTTATTCACTAGACAATCATTTACAGACAAACATGCCTCCATATTATACCATTATTGAAACAATCAGTTCATCCAATCATGTTTATTTAATAATAATTTGAATATAGGGTGTCATCTTCACTTATTCAGATGTTTTATCACCTTGAGATTCGTACCACCTTGGATCTATTCGAGATGTTGATCTAATTTAGATCAACAATTATTTTTAGTACGTTTATCTTTCATCATGAAATATATTTTTTATGTTTATTATTTATTATTATTTTTTCACTCTTCATTTTTATACTGTATTGTCGTTATTTTTAATGCTGTGACGACCCACATTTTTAACATCGGAACGACGGGTCCGACATACATGTACTCAATGTATTTCTGAAATTATAATGAGAAAATA
>JAJIYU010001007.1:0-40473 GCA_030144865.1 Tinospora cordifolia
TATATATATTAAACGTGTCAGTTTCGGGTTTAACAGGTTAACCTATTTATGACCCGTTTTTTGTCGTGTCTAATCGTGTTCGACCCGTTTAAACCCAAACCCGTTTATGCTAAACCCAAACCCGTTTACTTCGTGTCGTGTTCGGGTCGGGTTATCGTGTCGTGTCACAAATTGCCACCCCTATGTTAACCATAACCAATATTCCAAAACAATGTATGTATGCATGAGCTGTAAAATGATGTGACATTCAAAAACATGACATACTGTTTAAGAAAACATTTATAAATAGTGCAACAATTTTAGAAAACCCTCTCAAATCCATGTCAGTTAAAAAACATATATCCAGGCTAGGTTAGCTCAACAAAACCCAACCTATGGTCATCGCTCGAGTGGGTCGTAAGTCAGGCGTACTGGCCACTTGAATGGGTTGTAAGCTAGGCGTACTCCTCAAATACCCTAACCCCGCGCTGGGTCCTCAAGTGCCGTCACTCGAGCGGGTCGGAAGCTAGGCGTGTTAATCATACGCCCTAGGCCCGGGCTCGGACCTCGAGTCTCATCTCATCATGTACCCTGACCCGTGCTTGGACCTCGAGCCTCTGGTCTCACTACCCGTGTACATATACATATCTCAAATCAATTAGATGTATCTAAATCTTGTGAAACCATTTAAACCATGTCATTTCATATAAGTTTTATGCAAGGAATAAAAGTCACAGAAAACACTTGAATCAAACTACTCACCTCGGGTCCTGCACACCAATATCTTGTCGACAACCAGTTTAGTCCTGTGGTACTCTCTCGAATCTGCATCGATTAAACTCAATCTCAGTTCTATTCATACATTGGCCCAATATCTAATCTCAATCTCAGTTCCGACCGACCCAAGTCGTTTCAGTCAATCGGTCAAACCTAGTCAACTCTGGTCAATGGGTCATCCTAGTCACTTAGGTCAATTTGTGCCCAAATTGGGTCAACATAGGCCAATTGGGTCAAAATTGGTTGAAAATTGAGTCAATTGGGTCAAAATCCCCAATTTCTACACTTAGTCACATTTTTAGCTTAAGGCCCTAACTGTGCATCAATTTTTCCAATTTTTCTGCGAGCAATCCATGCATCAGATTTGCATCTAATTTTTTAAATCTGTTCTAGACTCCTCAATTCTTCCCTAGAATTTTAAATCATGAATTTAGGACTTCATTTGATAGTGCTTTTGACTGAGATATCAGGAACTGTGTGTTCTCAGATCCTAAGTGACAAGCAGTAACTGTTTGCCTAATTTGACCCACTTATCCATATCAGAATGCTCTTAAATTTGGTAGGCATACTCTAGACATACTTAGGAACCTTTCCACCAAATTTTAGACATAATAATTAAAATTATAAAAGCATATTTGTTTGTAATAGTTTTATGTACTTTTTTAACCAAGCAATAGTGAGTCCAACAACTTCACTCTAGTATTTAAGTTGAGATGTAGGCCTATATAAATTAGCATTTTGATTTACTACTTTTACAATTCGAACTTTTTAATAGTAAAAAAATTAGTGGGAAGCAATAAATTTTAGCTTTAAGATTTTTGGAGGAAATTTTTTCTATGGCCATAACTGCTTCATTTTTATTTTTCTAATTATCAATTTAACAATTCACATCTAGCACTTTTGGAAGACATTTTTTGTGTGGGTTTGTTGCCCTATTGAGATTGCATAATACATGAACAAATTAATAACACAAACATGACAAGAATAAAATTTTATAATCAAAGTTGGGTTCTTAATATAATTTACTTATAGTGTTTGAGCTTTTAAATTCATTACATTCATTTTTTTTTTCATTTTGGCCTTAAAGTCATTGAACCATATTATAAAATATATTTCATTATTTAAACCTATCACCTTTTGAGATTGCATTAAGAGCACGAAAACCAATGGTTCAACTTTCTCCTCAAGTATATCCATCTTTTTACTTTTTTTTTCAAGTATATCTATCCTTTTCGTTTGAGCTTGAATTATATTTTCTAGTTCTTTTAGTTACTAGCACTTTCAATTTGAGCATTTTTCTTTGAAAGTTGTCTCAAATCCAAGTCCTCGAACTCGTCCACAACACTCGATCCCTAATACTTTAGTAATGACATCCTCTTTCAAGTTGTCTCTCACTACTAAATTAGTAGTAAATTGACTAATTTCATTAATCTTTTATAAAATTTGCATAGAATTATGTAAATTAACTCACTTTCTATTGTTATATAATTTCAATGTATATAACTAGATATTATTAGCTTTAATTATTTACTTACAATTGCTTCTTAAATTGCTTTATTTAAAAGCTCACCATTTCACAAGACTCTTTGTTCATGCATCTACTTTCGTAACTAAATCTCAAATGACTCTTTGTACTCTCTCCTTAAAAATAAAAATAAAAACAATTACAACACACATGTTTATGTAAAAAATACAAAAGAGAAAATTAAATGAAGTACATGCCAAAAACACTACCAATCCATGCTTCGAGCAAACATAACTCTTCCTACTCAACGTGCGCAATAGTTTTTAATTAGTTGGTCTTCATTTCACTAAACATTTTGCTTTTAGCCTAATAAAATGAATACATTATTAATAATGAAAGAGAAATGATAATCCAAAATTTAAGTATATAAGAAACTCAAAACAAACCAAAAAACTCTTTAGATAATTATTCTTCAACAAAAACATTTCATTTTGAGAGGACATCACATTTTTAGGCTTAACATATTTGTTTACAAATCTTCTATATTTTCTATAACAACCTGTATTTTCGAACATGTATTTTCATATTTTTTTTAAAAAATTTTAATGGAAATACATGAATTTTTTCAAAATTTTGTCCATTTAATTGAAAAAAATAGGATTAATTGAGAAATATCATTTTCGGGCTGAGAATATGTTGATTTTTGAGGAAATATAATTTTTTTAAGTAATAATGAATTTTTAGGCAATTATTTGATTTTTAGAAGAAAAATATAATTTTTGGAGGATTATTCAATTGTTGGAAAAAAAATAATTGTATAAATAGTAGAAATAATGTATAATTTGAATGTTTTGATAAGAAATAATGATTAAATAATTTTTGATAATTTTAGAAAAAAAATTGCTAAATTTTGATATATATACAAAAAAACAACAACAAAAAAAAAATTGGGCCACCTAGGCAGTCCAGGCGCATGGGCCTAGACTGCCCAGGCCCACGTGGGTCAGGCTGGGCGCACAGCCCAGCTCGCCTCTTCCTCTCCCCTCTCCCCTCTCCCTTTCTTTTTTCCTTTCTTCCTTCAGCCACAAACCATCTAAAACAATGGCAAGGCAGGTTTTTGTACTTGATTTTGGACTACCGGTGGTTGTCGCAGGCACGCCACCGCCTGCACCCTATGAACTTCGGCCAAGCAACCACCATATCTAGCCATTCCCCAGCCACGTGGGTGGCCACATGGTGCGTTTGGTTCTTGTAAAACCTCTCTCAAACATCACAAAACCAGATTTTTGGTGCAAAAACTAGTTTGAATGAGTCATCTTCCATCCCTCACATCTCCTTCGTCCAAGCTCAAAATTTGGCAGCCTTAGAGTCTTTGGAAAGAATTCATTTCCCTCTTCAAGTTTGTGCAAAGCGTTGGACAAAAGCACCAGCCTTTTGAGATGAAAATCACCACAAAGATCGCTATTCGACATAGTTGAACCCAAAAAAATCAGACAAAGTGTGTTTTGGCCGAATTTGCGAGGCAGTTTTGTGGGTCATCTAAACTCCGATCTTGAGGTATTATAGCTCATTTTAAAGCTTATTATGTCTAGTTCATTTTGTATTTTATGAAGAATGACAAATGAACACTAGAAGGATGTCAAAAATGGTGATGAAGTAAGCTACTTGATATGCATGAATTGGTACTTAGAAAATTTTTGAAAAATTTGTCATGATTTCATGCTTGCTGTTATGAATTTTTAAAACTACTTAGACATGTCCGATTTACCTGAAATTTAGAGAATACGTTTATGAAACAACTAAGAATGTTGTATAAAAATTTGGTCTCAAATCGATAAATCTAGGCGGATCAAATAAGTGGTTTTTTGACTATCTATCATATGCAATCTAGGAAACAAAAAGTTCCTGATATCGCCCTTGAAAAACATACTAAATGAGGTCCAAAATTCTTGAAATAAAATTCTGGAGACACCTTAGGAAGTGTGGATCATAACTAAAAAATATTTTTCAAATTCGATATATAGATTGACAGAAGGAAAATTGTAAGTCCTGCTACATAGGTAGAACAAGGATAACCAAATATGAGCATTTATGTGATTCTACTCAAAAAGCATAGTAAATGAGATCACAAGAAATTCAGAAACTTTACTTTATAGATAGGAAAAAAATTCAGAATTGGGGGCTCCTATTATTTCAGTTGGAAAACATATCAAATGAAATCCAAAAATATAAACATAAAATTTTGGTGAATATTTGAAGGGTTTGAATCAAATCTGGAAGGTTTTGTGTAAATCCAACAGTTAGATTGACCGCAGGAAAATTGACAAAGTTGTTGTGCAAATTGAACTAAAAAGGGCTTATAATTGATTAAGTGTTGAAAATTGACTTAATTTTGACCCAATTGACTTAATTTTGACCAAATTGACCCAAATTGACTAATTTTGAAAAGGTTGACCTAGATTGACCAAGTTTGACCAGTTGACCAGGTTTGACTGATTTGAATTTGAATTGACTAAGACTGACTAGGAATAGTAGGACCGAAAATAAGCAATGTTTCATGAGAATTTGAAATTGAGTCTAACATAACGCAGATTTGAGCGTAGATCAGGGGACTGGGCCGATTATCGAGGGGATATTGGTGCGGCTGAGGTGAGTAGTTTAATTTAGTTGTTATCTTAACCGTATTCCTTACATGGAAAATGATTGAGATTTTCATCGATTGAATGGTTTCTCGTGTTGAGCTACAATGATTGATTTGAAATATATGTAGACGTACACTAATAGGATGACCATAGGCTCAAGGTCCGAGCACAGGGTCAAGGTACATGATGTAATTAGATTAGGCTCGAGGTCTGAGCATCGCGGTTAGGGCATATGACCAGTATGCCTAGCATCAAACCCACTCGAGCACGACACTTAAGGATCGAGCAAAGGGTTAGGGTGTTTGATGAATGCGCCTAACCCTTGACCCGCATGAGTGGCCGATACGCCTGACTCATAACTTGCTCGAGCGATGACCATAGGGTTATATTTGATGATTTGAACCTTAGTCTTGATATGGTTTTGAACTGCATGTATTTAGACTATTCTTCTTCAAACTGTTGCACTATTTATAACTGTTTTTATAACATATCATGATTCTTGAGAAATTGTTTCACCATTACTATTCATGCATACATGCACTATTTTTGGATGCTGGTTAAGTAATATGCTAGTTTTACTACTTACTAAGCCACATTGACTTTTAGGCTCACTACTCTACTAACATTTCAGGTTCCTCAGCAATGGATAGAGGAAAAGGTATGGTGATAGTCTAGTCCCGGAGTGGTCCTATAGTTCTTTTTGTTTCTATCTGAGGTCGGTTACATTTTGTATGCTTGTAATGGTTTAATGGTCAAACTGTACTTTTGGGATATGGTAATATGTAATATTTTCTTTCTTTCGCACCTTACAATATAAATGTTTAAATTACTCTGATGTTATTTGTCGTAAAAATTGAAATGTAAGGGCTTAATAGTGATTGGGTGAACTCGACTCGATGAGTGAGTTCGTTGAGTCACTGTGCTGGTCGGACCATCCTTCGGCCTAAGGAAGGGGTCCCGACAGACTTGGTATTAGAGCCCGAGTTTCAAAAACTAAAGAACACTAATAAGTGAAGGGCCTAAGTGATGTCAGAGTGAATGCGAAAGTAAAAAAAACACCAAACTTAACGAAAAAGGGGAAAACTATCAACCATAAAATGCATTTTGAACATAATGTACGATAGTACTAAGTGTTTAAAGTCAAGTCTATGTCAAATAGATGAATAACCAACAATTCAATTCAAAATGCAGGTAAAAGATGCTGCCCAAGTAGGGTGGAGCCAGGAGAGGCAGACCACCAAACTAAAGTCAAGTCTATGTCAAATAGACAGACTTGGTATTAGAGCCCGAGTTTCAAAAACTAAAGAACACTAATAAGTGAAGGGCCTAAGTGATGTCAGAGTGAATGCGAAAGTAAACAAAACACCAAACTTAACGAAAAAAGGGAAAACTATCAACCATAAAATGCATTTTGAACATAATGTACGATAATACTAAGTGTTTAAAGTCAAGTCTATGTCAAATAGATGAATAACCAACAATTCAATTCAAAATGCAGGTAAAAGATGCTGCCCAAGTAGGGTGGAGCCAGTAGAGGCAGACCACCAACCAGGCCTAAGAAGCTGACACCAGCACCACCACCACCTCTAGTTCAGCTTGAGATAGATGATATACAGAGGCTCGACGCTGTAGTTAGGGCCTCTAACGATGTTATGCAGGCCCAGACAGTCTTACTGAGAGAGAGACTTGATAAGTTGGAGGCTGAGAGGCTGAGCGATAAGCCATTCACGTTGACAGGACCTTCTGTCCCTACTGCACCCGTGGCGGCAGTCGCTCCCACCATAGTGTTGCCATCGCCTACTCCACCGGTACCACCAGCTCTAGAGCCATCAGTTCAGGCAGCAACAGCACCAGTTGCCCCTATCCAAGATAGGCAGGGAGATGAGAGAGCCACATTCGACTCCTCAAGAGCTTCATGAACTTGTGCCTTACGACGTTCATGGGCGGTATCGGCATAGGTAAAATAGAGCATTGGTTGCTGAATATGGAGAAGAATGTTGAGACCCTATGATTATCTGAGACAAATCAGGTTCTATTCTCAGCACATATGATGGAGGGTGAGCCTGCCAAGTGGTGGTGATCTATTAGGCACATAGAGGGTCATATCACATCTTGGGCCAGATTTAGAGAGCTTTTTCTGGGGGCTTAAATTCCGGAGGCTGAGCGGGAATGTAAGAAGATCAAGCTTCTGAGCTTACGCCAGGGGACCATGATAATGAGAGAGTATACCCATCAGTTCTACAGTTGGAAGCGTATGCATCCTGGATAGTATATCAGCCGAGAGAGAGGGCTGGATTTTATTGACGAGGACTAAGCATCGCTATCAGTAGGCGACTACCACGTCAAGGGCCCAGACCTCAGAGGAAATTCAGAAGGAGGTCGAGTGATATGAAATGGACGAGTTGGATGGGCATCCTGAGATCTCCATTATACCGAGTAGCATCCAGCAGACACAGTCACAAACTCAACCACCATACAGAAGTGGATCCAGAGGATTTAGGGGTCGTGGTTGTTACTAGAGGCACAAGAAGAGGAAGTTTTTTGAGAGCACCGCTCTCGTACAAGTCGCTATGACAGTTGTTGCACTTGTGGCCACTCCTATTTAGTTACAGCCACCAGCAGAGTAGCAGAGTAGGTTTTATGGGGGTCGAGGTAGAGGTCGTGGACAAAGTCAGGGCTACCAAGGTGGACAGAGTCAAGGTTATCAAGGCGGACAGAGGCCACCCCTTACATGTTATCAGTGCGAACAGGTTGGGCACGAGAGGGTTGAGTGCCCAACTCTTGTGGCAGGTCCCAGTTCTTTTACCCCTGTCTTCAGAGACAGAACATAAGTTGTCACACCTGACCCCGACTCGACGAGGACCTTGGTGGAAGGTACCGTTTCGCTTCTTGATTCATCTATATATGTGCTAATTGACACTGGTTCTACCCTATCTTTTACTTTTGGATGTGTTGTGGATAGATTAGGCTTAGACCAATTAGCTCTCCCACTTATTTGATATTGAGTACTACTGTTGGAAAGCGCATCTACCCCAACATGATCTATGAGGAGTGCCTACTTAGATTGGGAGACTTTGAGACTATTGTAGACCTCTGAGTGTTGGAGTTTCTCGAGTTTGATGCCATACTCGGGATGGATTGGCTGGCTGCATACCACGCACATGTCGACTGCTTCGCCGAGAGGGTCATTTTTCGGATACCGGGGCGACCCATTGTCGTCTTTTAGGGTAGAGCTTCCGATAGGTAGAACATAACATGGACATTCTGGCTGGTTTGACCACCATAGATGACGGACTTTCACGGTCAAGTATCAATGAGATTCTAGTCGCCAAAAACTTCTCAGACGTGTTCCCTGAATATCTACCCAACTTGCCCCTTAAGCTGGAGATCGACTTCATCATCAAGGTCATCCTAGGGACACGACTAGTGTCGATTTCTCCTTACCGCATGGCGTTGAAGGAGTTACAAGAGCTAAAGGTTCAGCTAAAAGAGTTATTAGGTAAGGGTTTCATTACCCCTAGTGTGTCACCTTGGGGCACTCCGGTGTTGTTTATGAAGAAGAAGGATGGGAGCCTCTGCTTATGTATCGATTATAGACAGTTGAACAAGGTGACAATTAAGAATGAGTATCATCTTCCATGTATCGACGACTTGTTTGATCCGCTTAGGGGTGCCAAGGTGTTTTTGAAAATTGATTTGAGATTAGGGTACCATTAGGTGAGGGTTAGGAAAGAGGATGTGCAGAAGACAGCATTCCACACTAGATATGGGCACTATGAGTTCTTAGTAATGTCGTTCGGCGTGGTGAATGCCCCTGCTATGTTTATGGACCTCGTGTAGAGAGTGTTTCGACCATACCTTGGTACCTTTGTGATTATCTTCATTGATGATATATTGATCTATTCAAGGTCTCGAGAAGAACATACCGAACACTTGAGGATCGCATTGCAGATCTTGAGGGAGCATAGGTTGTATGCCAAGTTTAGCAAGTGTAAGTTTTGGTTGTTAGAGATCCAATTTTTGGGTCACGTGGTTAGAGCTAAGGGTATTTATGTTGATCCGACTAACGTTGAGGCGGTTATCAATTGGCCGAGACCTACGACAGTGACTGAGATTCGCAGCTTCTTGGGTTTAGTAGGTTATTACCGTCATTTCATCAAGAACTTTTCAAAGATTGCCGCTCTAATAATGAAGCTAACCAAGAAGGATACTCTATTTATATGGGATGATGGGTGTGAGAATGCCTTTCTTGAGCTTAAGTAGAGACTGATATCTGCTCCAGTGTTAGTGTTGATAGAGCCCGGTCAAGAGCTGACTATAGACATTGATGCATCACAGATAGGCCTTGGCTGCGTGTTGATGCAAGATGATGGGGTTGTCGTTTTCACCTCACGACAGTTGAAAGTTAATGAAAAGAACTACCCCGTATATGACTTAGAGCTGGCAGCACTAGTGTTTGCACTGAAGATATGGTGACATTACCTCTATGGAGAGAGTTTCACGCTCTATTCGTATCACAAAAACCTCAAATATTTGTTCTCACAAAAGGATCTGAACATGAGACAGAGGTGATGGATGAAGCTATTGAAGGACTATGACTTTGCGATCGAGTACCACCCAGGGAAGGCTAATGTAGTGGCTGATGCTTTGAATCAAAGACGGGTCGAGACTACATATATGGCTAGGCACATGTCTCATGAGTGGAAGATGATTGACTTTGCCATAGTTATGAGTATCCGCGAGTCATCCTCTGAGGCCAAAGTTAGTGTACAGATTACAACCCAGCTAGTTTAGGTTTAGGAAATCATGAAAGGATAGCCTCGTGATGCAGCCTATGATATGTTTAGGCGTTGGGATGATGCCGCTTCTCATGGAGAGTGGTCACTTGATTCACAGGGTGCACTGAGGTTCAAGGGACGACTATGGGTACCAGATGATGTTGGCCTGAGACGTAGTGTGCTTGAGGAACTACACCATTCGTGATACACTATTTATTCAGGTGCCAATAAGATGTACCAAGATGTTAAACACACATATTGGTGGCTTGGGATGAAGCGGGACGTAGCAGTCTTCATCCAGCAATGTGATACGTGCCAATAGGTTAAAGCTGAGCACCAAAAACCTGGTGGACTCTTACAACCCTTATCTATACCGGAGTGGAAGTGGAAACACATAACCATGGACTTCGTTACAGGACTGCCCCATACACAGAGGAGACATGATGCTATTTGGGTAATTGTGGATCATTTGACGAAGTTAGCCCACTTTCTTACTATAGTACTAAGGATTTAGTGGAATGGTGAGCCGCCTTTACATTAGGGAGATCATGAGACTACTTGGGGTTCCCTTGTCCATTGTGTCTGATAGAGATGCTAGGCTCACGTCCCAATTTTGGCAAGCATTGTAGACTCAGTTGGGGACAAAGGTGAACCTTAGCACAACATTCCATCTGCAGACTGATGGCCAATCTGAGTGAGTGATCTAGATTTTGTAGGATATGTTGCATGCCTGCGTTATAGATTTTGGTGGTAGCTAGAAGATCATTTGGCCTTATGCGAGTTTGCTTATAATAATAGCTACCAGTTGAGCATCGGGATGGCATCATTTGAGGTGTTGTATGGTCGACCATGTAGATCCCCTACTTGTTGGGCCGAGACAGGTGATAGAGCATTCTTGGGCCCTGCCTTCATACATGAGCAGAATGAGAAGATACAGAGAATCAGACTGAATCTGAAGGTTGCTCAGGATCGACAAAAAAGTTATGCAGATAATCGAAGAAGGGTCCTTGAGTTTGAGGTCGGTAACCATGCCCTCCTTCGTATTTCGCCTCGGAAGGGGCAGACATGCTTTGGGATTTTAGGGAAGCTTGCATCAAGATATATTGGGCCTCTTGAGATCCTTGCGATGATAGGCCCTGCTGCTTATCGGCTAGTATTGCCACCACAGCTATTGGGGGTTGATAATGTGTTCCACATTTCTATGCTGAGGAAATATCACCCCGATCCCTCGCATGTTATTGATTGGAAGCATATTGAGTTGCGAGAGGACTATTCATATAATGAGATGCTATGGCTATCATCGATCAAGCTGTGAGGAAGTTGCGCAACAAGGAGATTCCTATGGTATGAGTGCGTTGGATGGCGCTGAACAAGATACATGGGAGAGTAAAAACTTTATGATCCGACATTATCCCGAGTTGATGCATGTTGCTCCTTGACTTGTGTTACCTACAATATTGTAAATTTCAAGGACGAAATTTTCTACAAGGAGAGAAGACTGTAACGACCCGTATTTTCGAACATGTATTTCCGTATATTTTTATGAAAATTTTAATAGAAATACATGAATTTTCTCAAATTTTTTCCAAAATTTTGCCCATTTAATTGAAAAAAATAGGATTTATTGAGAAATATCATTTTTTGGATGAGAATATGTTGATTTTTTAGGAAATATAATTTTTGGGTTAATTATATAAATTTTTTTGAAGTAATAATGGATTTTTAGCCAATTATTTTATTTTTGGGAGAAAAATGTAATTTTTAGAGGATTATTCGATTATTGAAAAAAAAATAATTGTATAAATAGTAGAAATAGTGTATAATTGGAAGGCTTTGATGAGAAATGAGGATTAAATGATTTTTGATAATTTTAGAAAAAAATGTAAAATTTCAATATATATATATATATATATACATACATACATACATACAAAAAAACAACAAAAAAAAATTGGGCCACCTAGGCAGCTCAGGCGTATGGGCTTGGACTGCCCAAGCCCATGTGGATCGGGCTGGGCGCACAGCCCAGCCTGCCTCTTCCTCTCCCCTCTCCCTTTCTTCCTTTAGCCACCAACCACTTGCCACAGTGGCAGAGCAAGTTTTTGCACCTAATTTTGGACCACCGGTGGTTGTCGCCAGTACGCCACCATCTACACCACGTGAACTCTGGCCAAGCAACCACCATACCTGGGCATTCCCTAGCCATGTGGCGCATTTTGGTTCATGCAAAACCTCTCCCAAACATCACAAACCAGATTTTTGGTGTAGAAACCAGTTTGAACGAGTCATCTTCTATCCCTCACATCTCCTTTGTCCGAGCTCAGAATTTGGCAATCTTGGGGTTTCTGGAAAGAGCTCATTTCCCTCTTCAAGTTTTTGCAAACCGTTGGACAAAAGCACCAGCTTGTTGAGACAAAAAACACCATGAAGTTCACTGCTTGACACAGTTGAACCCAAAAAAAATCAGACAATGTGTGTTTTGGTCAAGTTTGCGAGGCAGTTTCGTGGGTCATCGGAACTCCAATCTTGAGGTATTATAGCTCTTTTTAAAGCTCGTTATTTCTACTTCATTTTTTATCGCATGAAGAATGACAAATGAACACTGGAAGGATGTCAAAAACAGTGATGAAATAAGCTACTTGATATGCATGAATTGCTACTTAGAAAATTTTTGAAAAATCTGTCATGATACCATAATTTCGTGCTTGATGTTATGAATTTTTAAAACTATTTAGATATGTCGAATTTACCTAAAATTTGGAGGACATGTTTACGAAACAACTAGGAATGTTGTGTAAAAATTTGCTCTCAAATCAATAAGTCTAGGGGGGGTGAAATAAGTGGCCTTTTGATTATCTATCATATGCAATCCGAGAAACCAAAAGTTCTTGATATCACCCTTGACAAACATACTAAACGAAGTCCAAAATTTATGAAATAAAATTTTGGAGACACCTTAGTAAGTGTGGATCATAACTAGAAAATATTGTGTAAATTCGATATACAAATTGATAGAAGAAAAATTGTGAGTCCTGCTGCGTAGGTAGAACAAAGATAACTAGATATGAACATCTCTGTGATTCTACTCAAAAACCATAGTAAATGAGATCAGAAAAATTGAAACCAAAATTTTGGGAAACATTTAAATGATATAGATCAAATCTAAAAATTTTCACACAGATCCAACGGTCGGATTGATCACAAGAAATTAAAAAACTTCACTCTATAGATGGGAAGAAAAATCCAGAATTGAGGGCTCCTATTATTTCAAATGGAAAACGTATCAAATGAAATCCAAAAATAGAAACATAAAATTATAGTGAATATTTGAAGGGTCTAAATCAAATCTGAAAAGTTTTACATAAATCCAACAATTGGATTGATCGCAGGCAAATTGACAAATTTGTTACACAAATTAAACTAAAAAGGGCTTAGAATTGACCAAGTGTTGAAAATTGAGAATTTTGACCCAATTGACTTGATTTGGACCAGATTGACCCAAATTAACTAATGTTGACCAATTTTGAATAGGTTTATTGAGTTTGACCAAGTTTGACCGATTGACCAGGTTTGACAGATTCAAATTCGAATTGACTAAGACCGACTAGGAATAGTAAGATCAAAATTAAGCAATGTTTCATGAGAAACTAAAATTGAGTCTAACATAACATAGATTTGAGCGTAGATCAGGGGACTAGGCCGAGTGTTAAGGAGATATCGATGTGTGGGACCCGAGGTGAGTAGTTTAATTCAGTTGTTATCTTAACTGTATTCCTTGCATGGAAAATGATTGAAATTTTCATCTATTGAATGGTTTCTCGTGTTGAGCTACAATAATTGATTTGAAATATATGTAGTTGTACACTGATAGGGAGACCATAGGCTCGAGGTCCGAGCGCAGGGTTAGGGTACACAATGCGATTAGATTAGGCTTGAGGTCCAAGCGTCGCGGTTAGAGCATGTGATCAGTGCCCCTAGCCTCAGACAAGGACCAAGCATAGGGTTAGGGTGTTCGATGAATGCGCTTAACCCTTAACCCGCTTGAGTGGCCGATATGCCTAACTCATGACCAGCTCGAGCGATGACCATAGGGTTATATGTGATGATTTGAACCCTAGTCTTGATATAGTTTTAAACTGCATGTATTTAAATTATTCTTCTTCAAACTGTTGCACTGTTTATAACTACTTTTATAACATATCATGATTCTTAAGAAATTGTTTTGTCATTATTATTCATGCATACATGCACTATTTTTGGATGTCAGTTAAATAATACCCTAGTTTTACTACTCACTGAGCCACGTAGACTTTTAGGTTCACTACTCTACTAACATTTTAGGTTCCTTAGCGATTAATAGAGGGAAAGGTGTGGTGATAGCCTAGTGCCAGAGTGGTCCTCTGTTTCTTTTTGTTTCTATCTAAGGTTGGTCACATTTTGTATGTTTGTAATGGTTTAATGGTCAAACTATACTTTTGGGATATGGTAATATGTACTATTTTGTTGCTTTTGCACCTTACAGTATGAATGTTTAAATTACTCTGATGTCATGTTCATGTAGATATTGTATTGAAGAAGCAATTTTACACAAAATAATTATAATCCAAACACACAATTAGATTCACTTACTGATGAAAGCATCTGAAGAAGCTTCGAAAAGTTTTCCTCTACTTTATTATTCAATGAAGCAACCTCTCTATTAAGTTGAAAAACTGTTTCTGCAAATCTTGTTGTTTCTTAGAAATTTTTTTTATTTCTTCTAAAAGTAGGGAATGGCCACCATTATCGAGTTTGCTAGATGGAATCTTTGAAGAGAAAGGTAATGAAAAAACTTTGGAGGAAGGTACATCGCAGAAGTTTTCATCATCAATGGATTGATAATCCACCTCTTTGTTGTTTACAAAAATCCCCTCCATGTATGGTTTCAATAACTCCTCCTTTGTAGGTACCAAGTTATGAAGCTCTATTATGAAAGTTGAAAAGTTAATGTGTCATTTAAGAAACATAAAACAAATATATATTAAAAACATGTTAGAAAGCATGTATTATTTTAATAACTTACCTTCGTTTGGTGTAACAAACTAAATGCTTATCTACTTGCTTGCAACTTGGTTGCTCAGTAGCTGTTCACTTCAATATACGGGAACATTTTTTTTCATGTCATATAACATAGTGATCATTAGCAAATGAGCAACACTCATAAAACCATACTTGAATGGCTAAGGGGAATCCAATCAATCTTTACATAACTAATTATTTTGAATTCCCAGCATCCTCTAGTTTGTCATTCATACAAAAATTTCCTTTTAAGGAATCTAAAGTATACTCATATAGGTCTCTACCCCATGGGTAGTTATCGAACTCTCCTAATTCTATTAACTCAAAATCTATATCATTTACTAATTTCTCACTCCTATGAGAAAAAAGAAAATGATGGAGAAAATAGAGAACGACAAGTTTTATAGCATCATCATCATCACGCCAACTTTTAGATATAAATGCCTTGGACACGGACTGCTTGTTTATTCGTTGTATACCATTGAAGTACCTCTCTTTAAAAGCAGTCCCTTATGTTGCCATTGCCAAATGTCTTGTGTCACCTTTGCATTTTAACCCCATAATGAAGCCAAAATCATCAACAAAAAATTTCTGTGACTTCATTAGTCGTCACCCATAGCTCATTATCTATTAGTTGCACCACCTCACACAAGAGAATGTTATGTACAACTTGGACTTTCTAGACAAATGGGGGTTTGTCCAAAAAATTTCCAAAATAACTATATCTAAATTTTTGAAGTTGCAATTCAAATAGCTTATCCTTGATGAGTTTAATAGCACCTAGATGAATGTGGAACCCGACTCTAATAGAATAGTAATCTATCAGGTTCACAATGTACTTATATTCCCACATGCAACATAAGAAGTTTTACTCAAAAGAATAACAATAAGAGTCACACATATACAATAGAAGACGTACAACATCATTCATTCACATTAAAGAAATAAATGTTATAATTGGTTGCATATACAATCTAGGTATACAAGCTGCATATTTTAATGTATACAAAGTATATATTATAAACATCCAAACACTGAAAATATATATACATTCATATTAAAAGAGCATGACTGAAACACATTTCATAACAAATTAAAAAAAATAACATAATGACAGTTAAGATTGCAATAAATTATGTATACTTTTAGTATATTTTCAAACCTTGCCAGCAACAGTGGTTGTTGTTTTCTTAACTTTAGCTAACCCCCACAACTTCTATAACACGTCCTTTACTCTTTGATTTTTCAGCATCCATTGCACTCTTACTAATCCTCTTGGAATAAGTAATAACATTTGACATTGTTGAAGATTTCACTGTTTGTATACAAAAATCAAAGATGAGCATATCACAACAATCAAAGCGAAAACTATTGTTAAGCAAAAGGATCGATGAGCAGAGAAACTACTAGTAGACCATGATTAGCAGAGGTGGATTGTGACGACCGATGGTTTTGATACACAAGTAATGGGTCCAACACATGTATTTTTCTGAAACTTTTTAATGGAAATACATATTTTTTAATTTTTTTCAATTTTTAATCATTTATTGAAGGAAATTAGAATAATTGGGAAAAACAATTTTGAGGAAAGAATACATTAAATTATAAAGGAAATGTAATTTTTAGAGAGAATATGATTTTTTTTAGAATGATTATTGAATTTTTTGTGTAATTAATGAAATATTTGAGACAAAAATGCAAATTTTGGGTGGAATGTTCAATTTTCAAAAAATAAATGCATTAATGATGAAAATTGGTGAATACATTAGTGGATAAATCAATGATTATAAAAATAATGAAGGAGAAAAAAGGGGGGAATTCGATTGCTAGGTTTAGGTCGTACAGGCTGTGAGCCATGCGGGCTGAACCTAGCGCACAGGCTCATGGGCCTATGAATTCGGGTTGCCAGCACAGGCCCAGGCTAGCGCCAACACGCTGGGCGTGCGAGCTTCTAGCCCGTGCGAATTTGAAACAAGGTGTGGGCTAGTCTACATGCCCAATTCCTTTTCTTCCTTGATTTTCTTTGAATTTCCTGTGAATTTTCTGGGTTTTTTAGTAGAAAAAACTAGAAAATCTATGGTTTTGAGCCATGGTTTTGCCAATCTAATCCACCTCCTGACCAAACCAACACATGGAGATAACAAGACACCTTGCATGGTAGCTCATGAGCCACGTGGAGGGCCACGTGGCAATCCCTTTTGCCATGTAAGGACACCTCAACATGCAACAAAACCTCAACTAATGAGTAGATTTCCATTTTCAATTTTTGCAACCCATCTTCAACAATCTATTTCTCCCTCATTTTGAATCTATTTTCTATGATCTTGAACTCTTTAGAAAGCTCTCAATCCCCTCTACAATGTTACATAGGTCATTGGTCGAATCCCACATATGTTTGAGACTAAAGCAACCACAAAAGGGTTGTTTGACACTATTGCAACTGAAAACCTGCAAAAAACTGTGTTGGAGTAAACTTCAAATGGTTGATTCCTAACCCATTTAAGGTCCATTTTTTAGGTGAAACCCCTTGTTTTGTTCCTTATCTTGTGTACTTTATTCTCCAAGTGATGATAATAAAAAATTGAAACCTTAAACCTATTTTACAAGGCACTAAAGTTGACTACTGATCAACTGTTACAACAGTTTCAGCAAAAGACAATTCTTGGAACTAATTTTGAGGCATCATTGAAGTGGCTAGGGACATCCGTTTAGACTGAGATTTGAGGCATTTTAAACCTCACACATGAGGCTAAAAGAAGGTATAAACCCTAACTCCTAAGCCTCTGTATGCATGGTTTTGTGTCCATGCCAAGATACCTAGTTACATGCAAGGTTCTAATACTTAGAAAATATTTTGAACTGTTGATATGTGCTAAGTTATAAGGTGTATTTAAGAATGATTATAGCCATGATTGCTTGCTATTTTGAGATGAGACTTCAACTATCAATACTCTAGAATCTAAGCTATACAAAATATGTAAGATAGGGCCTCAAGTCAATGGAGCAATATAGATGTTTAGGCACTCGAAAACTATAGGAAACTTGAACATTTGAACAATCAAATATATAATAGAGAATGTAGTAGACCAATTGACTGACCAGAAGTCGGTATTTTGAGCTAAATTTTGGTGGCGCGGTCACTAGACATGTCAAAATTATGTGTACCAAATTTTGTCCCATTGAATTGGGTAAGGGGGTCGACTGGTACACCAATTGACACCTATCATATAGGATACAGGATATCACAGTCCCTATTACCACACTTAGAAACCACAGCAAATGATGTCCAAAAATCATAATCTAAGATTTTGGTGAATATTTAGGAGGTGTACATGAAATCAAAAAAGTTTTGCGCAAATCGGGTGTACGGATTGTTCGCAAAAAAATTGACAAATTCACTACGCAAAGAAAGCAAAAAGCTTGAATTTGGGCTAAGTGTTGAAATTTTGGGGATTTTGGCCTCCATGGGCCAATTTTGACCTAATTTGACCAAAATTAACCAAAGGTGACCAAAGTTCATCATGGTGACCAATTTTGACAAAGTTTGACTAGTTGACCAAGTTTGATCGATTAACCCAATTTGAACGAATCGAATTTGGGACGATCGAGGCCTATTAGTGATAGTTGAGTAAGGGATTAAGTCACATTCTAAAGATAACTAAAATCGAGTTTAAATAATGCAAATTCTATGAGCACCACAGGATTGAGCCAAGTGTCAAAGGGACATCAATGCACAGGACCCGAGGTGAGTAGTTTGATTTAGGTATTTTTTCGTAACTTGTGTTCCTTGCATAAAAACTTGTGGATAATGACATGATTTAAATGGTTTCATGAGATTGAGATACATTTGATCAATTTGAACGTATAGATGTACATAGGTAATGAGACCATAGGCTTGAGGCAGAGCGTCGGGGTCAGGGTACACGATGTGATTTGGATTAGACTCGAGGGCCAAGAGTCGGGGTTAGGGCATATGATTAGTGCGCCTAGCCTCAGAACCCGCTTGAATCACAAGACTCAAGGATTGAGCGCAAGGTTTGGGTATTCAAGCAATAGGCCTAGCTAATGAGCCGCTTGAGTGTCTAATACGCCTGACTCAGGACCCTCTTGAGCAATGACCTTAAGGTTGGATTTGATAATTTGAAGCTTAGTCCTGATACAATTTTGAGTAGCATGTATGTTAGTTGCATAATACACTTACTATACTATAGATATTTTATGTATAATACACATGAGTTTAATAGGAAATTAATTGTACTTGTTTATATTTAGTTACATATGCATTTAGAGCATTGTTACATGATTAGTTACATATTAACATGATTTAATGTTATTTTTAGCATTTTTATGGAAATATAATGTCCAAAAAAGGCTTTGAGTGTCTATACAGGTTTAGAATGAACCAGAATGACAAATAATAGCATGAGAGAAGTGAAGAATTGTTGAAAATATAGAGGGATCAACTGGTTACCACGGTCATAATTTCAATGACCAAGGTAATTGGAGAAAAAACTAGAAAAAAGTTGCAACAAACTGGTTACCGCGATCATTAGTCTAGTAACCACGGTAACCAGAACATGCTCAAAATGACAAAAATGTCTACTGTAATTTGCAAACTTTTAGAAATTCGTGTTTTTACCTAGGGATGAGGATGATCGCGGTAATACGATTAATTAGTGTATTTCTTATTTTTTTAGGGTTTTTTCAATTGATGGCCCTATAAATAGAAAAGGAGATTAGGGTCTAAACATTTTGATTTTGAAGTTTAATGAAGTTTTAATGGTTGGACAAAAGAAAAGAGGAAGAAACACAAAGAAGTGAAGATCAAGGCTAGAGTTTTGAGTATGTTACCTTGTGTTCATTATTCTTTGATGTTTAATCTTAATACAATGTCAGGCTAGTTAATCTATAAGTCTAGGATGTGAATTTCTGATTATGAACATGAGATTTCTTATTCCAATTAATTAATTTTGATGCATTGTTTTATATTGTGTGTGCTTAATGCTTAATATTTACTGGCCATGAACATTATGATCTCAAACCATTAAATTAATTCGGAAGAAGAATTTAATGGTTAGACTTTCATAACATAAACCTAGATTAATTGATTGACTGAAAGGTTGTCAATTGTCTAGAGGTTGCAAGTGATTATTGTTTGCAAAGCATTAAATTATTAACTGTGCACCTCAGGAGAGGGCAGCAAGGAACAAGGCTAATAGGCGTTAAGGTACCTCAGGAGAGGGCTTTGATTTAGTGCTAGAACTTACATAACTAGGGGTTTAATTAATTAGAATAGAAATTAAAGGTGAGAGCAAAAGAATTCATTATCCTAGACAATTATTCAACTTAGTTTTTGAAACAGATTTTTATTGCTTCCAATAGTTTAAATGCTGATTTAGATTCAAACAAATTAAACTCTGTTATGTGCCTTAATAAAGTAAATGCTAACATTAGATTGAGATTTGAGATAATTGACTGAAATTCTATTCCTTGAGGAAGATACCGAGTCTCTACCGATTATTACCATCGTGATCCTGTACACTTGCGAGGTTGCCACCAAGTTTTTGCCGTCGATGTTGAGGAACGGTGTTAGTTATCTTAAAACCAATTGAACTTGGTTTAATTTTAATTAAGGCAAAATTTTTATTTTTATTTTTATTTGATTGCTTTTTTTTTTAACTTCATTGGCTACACTTGATCTTTTTGTTTTGCTTGTGGTGTTTCAGGTTTTGGATGAACAAAAATTTTCTTGGGTTAAATGATCGAGATCTGTTTAAGACAATAAAGCAAATTTAATTAGAAGCTCGAAGCCATAGATATGATATGGCTGAGAGTAGTAGATCTGCAGTTGGCACTAATGGGGAAACACCACTCTAGGACTTTTTCAAGCCCGTGCTGAATAATAATTAATCTGGAATTGCTCACACACCCATCAACGCCAATAATTTTGAGTTGAAGCCCTCTTTGATTACAATGGTGCACCAACAATAATTTGGGGGTATGGCTACTGAGAATCCTATGACACATCTAAACTCATTCATTGAGATCTGTGATACTATAAAGATGAATGGTACGACTGAGGATCAATTGAGGTTGTGTCTTTTCCCTTTCTCTAAGGGATAAAGCTAGGATATGGTTGCAGACTCTTTTACCAACAAACATTACTACTTGGGAGGAAATGGGTCAAAAATTTTTACAAAAATACTTCACCCCAGCAAAAGTTCACCAACTTAGGGTGAAATTAGTTCCTTCAAGCAGTCTAACTTTGAATCCCTCTATGAAGCTTGGGAGAGGTTCAAAGATTTATTAAGAAGATATCCTCAGCATGGCTATCTCCCATGGCTTTAGATTCATATGTTCTACAGTGGTTTAACACCACCTACTCTAGCCTTGGTAGATTCAGTAGTAGCTGGCTCATTATTAGGGAAGTCTACTACAGAGGTCACACATCTTATTGAAGAAATTGCAGCCAACGCCTATGGATATGGTACAAAGACAGGATCAATGAAATGAGGTGGAGTACATGAGGTTGATGAGATTACAACTGTTCAGGCCCAGGTAGCTTCCATGACCCACCAGATGAATTCATTAACTAAGAAATTGGGTAACAAGTTTCAGGCTCCTCAAAACCAATCTATTTTGACTATAGCAAAAGCACATAGGCCTCTTTTAATGCAGAAGCTTTTATAGAACAGTTGAATGTAGTAAACTAGTTCAATAACTATCAAAGGCAGCAACAAGGGTACATTACTCCTCCATATTATCATCCGAGAATCTATCAGCATGAGAACTTCTCATATGGTAGTAACAGAAATGTCCAGCATAGCCTAGTTGAAAAGAAGCCATCTATAGAAGATAAACTGGACGAGATCATGAATATCCAGGCCTGTTTCTTTAAAGAATTAACTAGAAGAATAGATCATAATGACAATAGAATCTTAGGTTTGGAAATACAAATGGGAAATATGAATGCAATTGTGAAAAACCTTGAGACTAAGATGGGACAGATAGCTCAAGCATTCTCTAGTCAGCAGTGAAGTTCTTTTCTGAGTACAACTCAAGTAAATCCTAAAGAAAGCTACCAAGCCATATTTACTAGAAGCGGGAGAGAAGTCTAGAGCCCACCTATTCCATCTAGCCCTCCTATGCTAGTTGATGAGCCTATCCATTCTACATAGCTAGTTCTTACAGAGCCAACTAATCCAACACCTACTTATGATGAAAAGAAGAAGGTTAGATGTCCTTGGCATCACAATTCAAGGCAGCAAATACCTTGAGCCTCCTCTGTTGCCCTTTCTACAGAGGTTTTATAAGAAACAAATAGATTATGAGATTATGTAGTTGACAGAGGAGTGCAGTGCTATCATTTAAAGAAAGTTACCTCGAAAGTTGAAAGATCTAAGGAGTTTCACTATTTCATGCAGCATAGGCTCTAAAATATTTGAGAAAGCTCTTTGTGACTTGGGGGCCCGTATAAATCTCATGCCACTTTCTATATACCAACGGTTGGGCCTATTAGAGACCAAGCCAACCAGTATTACCCTTTAGCTTGCAGACCATTTTGTCACTTATCCACAAGAAATTATTGAAGATGTGCTCGTTAATGTGGATAAGTTTATCTTCCCAGCTGACTTTGTAGTTCTTAATATGGAAGAAGACGGGGAGATACCATTAATTTTGGGGTGGCCATTCTTAGTGTCACGGGTAGAACGAATGTTCGAAATTTTTCGCTACAATTTCAACCATGTACAAGCTAATGACTGCTATTCAGGGTTGGTTACTTCTGAATTAGATCCTTCCCGTGAGTGCACTAGAGTTTCACTCTAGTTCAGCAATCCTAAATGAACTCGCAACGCAACAGCATCTGGGCAACATGGTGTTCTCCGAACAATACAGAGTAAAATCACAAAGCACACAAGCTAGGCACAAATACCACTTCTTATTACTCAAGTATCTTGATTACAAGGCAAATCTGGGCTGACTTGCTCCGAATATAGCCTATGGGCTTATATAGAAAATCGCCCTTACAATACACACTGATCTGCCAACCAACTTTAGGAAGTTATGGACAGTTCCATAACTTCCTTGATGGGCATCTCTATGTCATCTGTCCATGGGGGAAGTTATGGACGATTTCCATAACTTCCCTTGGTGAATATCCGAGCACCATCTGTCCCTAGGGAGTTATGGGCAATTTCCATAACTTTTCTTGGTCGGCATCCGAGCAACATCTGTCCCTAGGAAGTTATAAACAGTTTTCATAACTTCCCCTTGGTCATCACTCGAGCAACATCAGTCCCTAGGAAGTTACGGACAGTTTTCATAACTTTCCCTTGGTCAGCATTTGAACAACATCTGTCCCTAGGAAGTTTTGCATAGTTTTCATAACTGCCCCTTGGTCAGCATCTGAGCAACACCTGTTTGTAAGCACCTTGTCCATGGCACACCTGTCCCTAGTAGATACATAACTGCTCCAAGGTGTTCCCATGATCCTTCTGTCTATGGGGAAAGTTATGGATAATTTTATAACTTCCACAGTGTGTTGTCTCGTGCCAAATCCCCTTGGGCGGTTCCCCAACCAAGCACAACTGCTATTAATTTGTCCCAAGTGGCAAGCATGCGTGTGTCACGCTCGCGAGTGGTTGTTTACCCGTTCCAACCATCCCTCTGTGCCTTTCCACATTCTGTTATGCTCTGGCACGTGCAGAACTTCCAGCAACTGTCAAGTCATTTGATAATTGTGCATCCAACCTACTCCGAGGTGCACATGTGTTTGGCTCTGAACTCACCAAGCTAAGCCTTCGTTCGATGATCAAGTTCAAGGGTCTAACAAACCTCCCCCACTAGTCCCATTCATCGTCCTCGAAGAATGTTGGTTAAGGTACTGATTGATTAGGTCCTTGAACTGCCATAGGGTAGTATCCTTTCCCTTGATGCTTCTGACTCTAGTAATCCCTTCCATTGAACTAGATAGAAAATCCATCGATTTTTCTTGCTTTGGCCCACGACCCTCCTATCAAGTATGCCTCAGCTTCCTTTTCAAATTGAACCCTGATTATGGGTCGGGCTCGCTTCGAGACTTGCCTGTTTAGGTTCAGCAAGTCCTCATGATAAGGCTTCAAAAAACTGATATGAAAAGTGGGATGGATCTTGAGGCGCTCCGGTAACTTCAACCTATAAGCTATTCGGCCCACTTTCTTTATCACCTCAAACGATCCATCATATTTTGGGAGCAAGCTCCTATGAACAGTCTTGCTGTTTTTTTGCTTCCAAATTTGGGTTGGTACCTTTAATAATACCTTGTCTCCAACATTGAAACTCAGTTCCCTCTAGTGTTGGTCTGCATATTTCTTCATCCTTCTGACAGCCTTGGAGAGGCTATCTTTTGCTTCCTCCATCATCTCTCGTTTGTGCCTTGCAAATCTGTATGTTGTTGGGCTCTTTCCCAAGCTCTTTGTCCTAACAATTTCATGGGGAGTAAGTAGTTGTTGTGCAATAGCAACTTCAAATGGGCTCATCCCTGTACTTAAGTGTTTGTGCAGGTTGTAACAGAATTGGGCTATGGGTAATAGTTTTACCCAATTCGACTGGCTTGCATTCACAAAATGCCTCAAGTATTCCTCTAGTAATGCATTCACCCTTTCTGTCTGTCCATCAGTTTAGGGGTGACTTGCTTTAACTTCAGTTTTGATCCCAAAAGTTCGAACAAAGCAGTCCAAAATCGTCTCGTGAATCTAATGTCCCGATCACTGATAATGTCCTCTGGGATTCCCCAATACTTCACCACATTATTAAAGAACAGTTCAGCAGCAAAATCAGTAGTACAGGCATGAGGGGCCAGGATGAATATGGCATACTTGGAGAATCTATCCACCACCACAAAGTAGATCTATATCCCTGAAATTTTGGCAATCCATTGATATAATCCATAGAGATGCTCCTTCATGGCTTTTCTGGAACTTGTAGCGGGTCAAGTGTTTCGGCTGCCTTCCTCTTCTCAGTCTTGTCTAGTTGGCAAACTACACAAGTTTTTACATAGGCTGCCACATTCTCTTCCATTTTCGGCCAGTAATAAGACCAAGATAATAAGGCTAGAGTTTGTTCCACGCCTGGGTGTCCTGCCCAACGTAAATCATGTGTCTCCTTCAGTAACTCATGCCCTTAAGTTCCCTACTACTGGAACAAATACTCAGCCACCTTTGCAAAAAGCAGTTCGTCTTCTAGCCAAAATCTTTGAATGATTCCCTCTTTGACCTGTTGTGTAATACCCCAGAACTTTGCGAGCGCCCACGGATCGAGCAAACATAGAATAAAATATTATTTCGTAAGAAGATGAGAAATTAAAATAAAGATAATAATATTATGAGCTTTGCAAATTATAAATATGTGGAAAAAATAAATTATTTTATAGCTTATTCGCGTGAGAGTGACGACACGAATGATTCTAAATTGAAAACGCGAGGACGTAAGAGAAGCGAAAATGAAAAATAGATTATTCGATCGAAATAAATAAATGGATAAATAAAATGATGAAACTTATGTATTTGGAAAAAAAATGAAATTAAACATCAAATTAATTCTTGATTGAAGAAATTATTATTGAAAAATGAAATTTAACAGCAAATTACTTCGTGTTTGACGAGATTATTAGTAGGGGATATGGCAAATGAAAGGGAATTGGCTAATCATATACGTGGTTGAGTGATTATATGGGGCAGTTTGCATATATTAAGAAATGGGCGATGGAGTGAATAAGTGGCACGTGATGGAGTAATTGCAATTGCATCTTGTATCTTGATCTCACTTCTAGAAACCAAGAACTAAGGGACGAAAGAAAAAACAAGAGGAACAAACGAAATTGGAAGAACAATCCAAATAATTCTGGAAGTTGATCGAATGAGGAAGAATTGAAACTTTAAGAAGAATTTGGAAATCGGAAGAAAGTTGAGGAAGAAAACGTGATTTTGGGAATTTGAATGGCTGGTTTGGACGATAAAAAGGGAAGAACCAAACTTTTTAAATCCAGAAATTTTTGACGTCTGGAAGAACAAAGAACAAAGAGAAAAGTGCAGAAAATTTTCAGACTTATGTGTGTGTTGTTGGACCGTGAAGGAGAAGAAATGAACTTGATTTTTGGGTGATTCAAATCCGGTTTTTCTTTGATGGCCAAAATGAAGAAGATGACCAAAAGGTGAGCTGGACCCTGATTCAAAGAAGGGGAGCAGAGGACGAAGAGGAAATCACGAGCTGATTTTCATGGTTAGTCGTGGCGTTTGATTGACGAACAAGAAGAGAAAAATGGTGGAACGCTGCAGCTGTTGGCTGTGAATCGAAATGGGAATTTGTTGTTTTTAGTTGGGCGAGCAGCTAGAACGAAGAAGATGGAAGCTGATGAAAAGAAGAGTGAAAAACAGGAGAGCAAGGGAACGAAACCAAAAATTCTGGGTTTTTGCAGCTGCTGGTGCGCTATTCGAATGAAGAAGACAAGCCGCAGGTCGTGATTTTTGAGGAGTTGAGTTGTGATTGATTTGGATTTTGTGTGTTGGTTGCTGCTACCATGAAATCTGATATGTGAGGTGGGTCATTGTGAGGCTGCTAGCCATGGATCGAAACAGAGGAAAATCTCAAATCTGGTTTGGTAATTTTGGTTTGACTGTGATGTGCGTTTCATGATTTGAATTTAGAGCTTTTGTGTTGAGTGAATTGGGACGTTCGGATGATGAATGTAATTGGGGAAAAAGAGGATGTTGCTGTTCGTTTTCTGCGTAGAGAAGAGATCCCCGATGAAGAATGGCTGCCATGAAGGTTGAATTTTGATTTCTTTGTGGTTCTGGATTTTTACCTTGATTTGGTTGGGCGTGAAGAATAGAGGTGTTATGGCTGATCGTGATTCTGTTGAAATTGCTGGTTGGCGATGAACGAAAATCTATGGTAGCTGAAATTGTGATTTAAGGATCAAATTTTTGGTTGGTGTGTATGTTGACCATGATTTGGAGTCCGAAAAATTACTAAATGTGCCTTCGTTCAGATGTGAGTTCGTCGTTGGCGTCGTTCACACAAAGACGGTAATGATCGACCTAGTTTGGATACCTCTATGAAAGGTATAAAAATTTAATATTATTTCACTTATTTATTCATGTTATCTTAAGAAATAGTTTAGAATAAATTATTGAAATGATTTAATCTATTTTAAACATTTAGAAAATTTGAAAAAAAAAATTTAATAATCTTAGAAACCTAATTTAAAAGATTCTACAGGTAGAATCCTGATTTAATTAGGAATAATTTTTATACAATAGATGCAGACTAATATTGGAGATTTAAAATTTTAATTATTTTAGTTAGTCAAAAACATGAAAAATAAATATCCGAGAGCCTTGGAACTTTTATAAAGGAATAATAAAATCTTAGGCCCTGAAACTAAGCTCATAATATTTAGAAGTCTTATTTTGTTCGTAATTATATTAATTATGATTACTAAATTATTTAACTTTCGAAGATGAAGTTATCAGAAGTCGAAAGCTACAAAAAAAAAAGGCTTGCGAGGAAATTATTAAACTTGTAATTTCAAATCAAGAAAATTTAGAGAATTTAGAAGTTATTTTAAATCAGAAGGCATAAAATTACAGAATTTAGGAATTTTTATTGATTCTTGAATTTCATATTCTACAATTGAAAGTATCGAGGATTTTGACAGAAAGCAAGGAGCCCAGAAGATTGGCGGAATCAGGTAGGCGTGACTTCCTTGCTCATTTGTATTATATGGATTTAAGATTCAAAGCATTTGTGTGAATAGTTCTAAGTTATTAGAATTTTATTAGGAAATTGATTGAAATTGTTGGTCTATGTGGATGATGTGTGATCTACGATGGTTTATCTCGACCTATGCACAATCATCTCATGTCATGATTGAATATAATGATTTGCACTGAGATTTATGTAAGTATAACATGCATGAATAGAAAGATATGCATTTAAATGTCATTGGTTATTCATGCGCATTATCATGTTGACTTACAAGTCTAGTTTAAATTATATTCTCTAGTGTATGCATGATGTTTGATATGTTTGAGATTGTTTGTAAAACTAAAATAAGAAAATGGTTTATTAAAAATTCACATACCGGTACGATTGACAAGCCTAAAGCGGATCGAGGTGGCATCTCCTATATGTCACTATTTGAGATTGTCGAGCTACGAGGCGGATCGTAGGTATTCCCACCCAGAGCTGACTGTGAAAGCTCGAAGTCTTTGGGAGACAGTATGATTCATGATAAGTACACTCTCTTAGGCTGTGATGTGAGTGTCGATTGATTTTAGACGGTTATTGGAACCCTCTGAGATTTGATTGGATCACAGGGAACACCGAGAAGTATCTCAACCCTCTTCCGGTCTTAAACTTTAACCAAAACTAAATGAATGTTTGAAAGTGTTTGTAATATTTTGGATTGGGTCTGTATAATGCATGTGATATGTAGGATTGATCCATTGAGCTTTCGAGCTCACTCCCATTCTATTTTTTAGGTACACTTGGACCTAGAATATGGTGTCTTATGTTAGAAGACTCGTACCCAGATTGGACACCTCATGGGGAGGTCGTCAAGGATAGGTGATTGGGAGATTATGTTTTATGTATTATATTGGATTGTTTTAATGTGTTTACATTGGTTCAACTTCGATTGTTTTATCTTTAAATGGTTTTACTTGTTTAACGATTTTGGTTTAAATGGAGGATTTTAAAAGTATTCTGCTGCATTGCTCATGATTTAATTGGTAAAATTATTGTGATTTTCTATCTTGCGCTGAATATCTTCATAGAAATTGACTTGAGAACTAAAGTTTATGCATTTGATTTGGAAGAAAAGATTTTGACAGAACGAAATTTTCAAGTAGCATCTCGATTTTTTACGGACGACGATCCACACGTGAGGTAACACGTGAACGGAGGTCCGGTCGAAAATTGGGGTGTTACATGTTGAGCCAACCTCTGATAAGTGTCATCTCTAACACTTTGTTCTTTGATCTTCAAGAAGAAATCAGTCTATATGGTCGTCATGGCAGCCAATGTTTCAGCCACTACCTTTCGACTCAGTGCATCCAGCACAAAATTGAGCCTTCTTGGTTTGTGTTCAATCTGCATGTCAAATTCTGCCACAGAGTCTAGCCACCGAGCTTGTTTAGGAGTCAGCTTCTTTTGAGTCAGAAAGTAAGTAACCACAGCTTTATCTATTCTTACTACAAAGCTCGTTCCCAACAGATAATGTCGCCAGGTACGCAGGCAATGCACTACTACCAGCATCTCTTTTTCATGGACAGGGTACCGCTGCTCTGCTTTATATAGCTTCCTATTTTCAAAGGCGACCGAGTGTCTTTCTTGCACTAGAACACCTCCAATGGCTCAATTTGAGGCATTAGTATGAACTTCGAATGGAAATTCGAGGTCTAGTAGTCTCAGTATGAGTTCAGAGGAAATGGCCTCCATCAACTCCTTCATTGCTTGGTTGCAAGCTTCTGTCTAGTTCCAAGGCTTGTTTTTCTTCAGCAAGTCCATGAGGACAACAACCTACTTGGAGTAGCCAACAATAAATCTCATATAATAGTTAGTTAAACCAAGGAAAGAGCCAAGTTCAGGTACCTTAGAAGGTGTAGGCCAACTCGTAATTGCATGTACCTTCTTTTGATCCATGCTCAGTTTTCCTTCACTGATCATGTGCCTGAGGAATGTGACAGTCTCTTGGGCGAACTCACATTTCTCCTTCTTTACATAGAGTTCAAACTCCCTTAGTTTGGACAAGACCATTCTGATGGGCTTTACATGTTCTTCAAGAGTTTGGCTATAGATCACTATATCATCAAGATATACTACCACAAACTTATCAATGAAGTCATGAAGCACATTGCTCATTAGGTGACAAAAGGTAGCAGGGGCATTGGTGAGGCCAAAAGGCATCACCAGATATTCAAACGACTAATACCTTGTCACCATAGCCGTCTTTGGTTCATCGCCTACAGCAATTTGGACTTAATAATATCTAGAACGCAGGTCTAGTTTTGTGAAGAACCTGGCCTTGGCTAATTGATCAAACAGATCCGCAACAAGAGGAATTAGATACTTGTTCTTCACGGTAAGTTTGTTCAAAGCTCTATAATCCACGCACATCCACAACATTCCATCCTATTTTCGCTGGAACAACACAGGCACTCCAAATGGGGCCTTGGACGGTTGAATGTATCCTACTTCTAGTAAGTCCTTTAATTGTTTTTGCAATTCTTCGAGTTCCCTAGGTGCTATCTGGTAAGGTGCTTGTGCAGGGGCCCGAACACCATCCACCAGTTCAATATCATGATCTATGTTCCTTCTTGGAGGTAACTTCTTTGGCAACATAGGGGGAATCACATCTTCAAACTCTCTCAGCACCTCAGCAACTTGTTTGGGGACTTCCATGACTTTTCCTTCTTTGACCTCCACCAAGGTAGCCACATAGGTAAGATGACACTTTCATAGGCCATCTTTAACTTGAATTGCTGACAACATGGTATGACTTTTGGGGAATATTTCCTTTCCCCTTTCTCAGCAGGCATAAAGCAAGGGTTTGTTTTATCTATGATGAACAATCCTTTCATCGAATGCATCATAGCAATATTCTGAGCCTGGAAGAAATCGCTGCCTAGAATAATATCAAAATAATCTAGTAGGACTGCCATGAAATTAGTTATACCCGACCATTCCCTGATTTTGATTTCAACTCCCTTCGCCACGCCATTGATAGGTTTTGCCTCTGAATTTACCACCTTCATTTGGCTTGGGTTTTAGGAGAGGGTTAACTCGAGGCTTTTTGCTAAAGGGACGTCAACAAATGAGTGCATGGTACCTATATCAATTATTGCCAAAACTGAAAAACTTCAGTTGATCACGACCTCCACGTACATCAACTCATTTTCTGGGGTCTTTGCTTGTTGTTGAATATCATTCAACAGTTTTAAGGGAGTGACCCGTACCTAGTCTATAGGAATCTCTTTCTCGGCCATCAGTGCCGCCAATTTCTCCTTCTTGGGACAGTCATGAGCTCGATGAAGCCCATTACAGATGTAACACCCCTGGTTCAAGTTCTTGTTAGACTGTCCCCATGTATCGTCACCTTATTGTCCTCTTTCTTGTCGAAAGTGGGCGTTTTCCCAGAGTTTTCCTTCTTGCTTTCCTTGGAGAACTTCTTGTCTTTGGACTTAGCCTTCCCTGCATCAGAACTGGACGATGAAAATGTAGCTTTGAAGTCTACTAAAGCATCGACTTCAGCAATAGCAGAAAGAAGATCCTTGACTGCTTGCCTCCTCAATTCTGCCTAGGCCTATGATTGCAACCTAGATGTGAAATTGAAAAGTTTGTCCTCTTCAAACGTATTTTTGATATCTAGCATCGGTGAGGAGAATTGTTTGACATACTCCCTCACTGTGCTAGTCTGCTTCAATTTCTTCAAAGCATCCCGAGCTAGCCACGCTATATTAGTAAGGAGAAACTGATCCTTCAGTTCTTTCTTCAAGGTCTCCCACGTCTCGATCTTGGGACGACCAACTGTAGCGGCATCATCCACTCTGGTTCGCCACCAGAACTTTGCGTCTCCTGTCAGGTACATTGCCGTCAAGCCCACTTTTGTTCCTCTGGGGTACGAACAGTAGTGAAATACTATTCTATATCCCATAAGAAATTCTCCAGTTCTTTGACATTTTGGGTTTTACTGAATGCCTTTGGTTCTGGGACTTTGGTCTTTGGCACATCCGCACCCTGAGGAACTCTGCTCACAGCACGTTTCAATACTCCAATCTCTGTGGCCATAGTCTATGCTATGTGTATGCAGAGGTTCCCTACAACACGAACGGCAGCTACCATTTCTTCCCTCTTGGTTTCCCATTCCATCATACAAGATTCCAAGGCATCAAGTCTGGAGCTTAGAATATTCGTTCTGGGGTTCTCGACTCCAAAACTAGAACTTGTTTGAACGATATCTACCAAGGTTTGTTCAAGTCCTACAATCATCTCCTTCAAGTTGTCAATCGCCTCTCATGTGCTACCACCAACCATCTCTCGTGGCTCTAATACCATAACGTATGTCCAAAATTTTTCACTGTAATTTCAACCGTGTAGGGCTGATGATTGCTATTTGGGGTTGGTTACTTCTGAATCACGTCCTTCCCGTGAGTGCACTAGATTCTCACTCTAGTTCAGCAATCCGAAATGAATTCGCAAGGCAACAGCGTCTGGGCAACAGGGTGTTGTCCGGACAGTACAGAGTAAAATCACAAAGCACAGAAGCTAGGCACAAATACCACTTCTTATTACTCAAGTAATTTGATTACAAGGTAAATCCGGGCTGACTTGCTCCAAGTACAGCCTATGGATTTATATAGAAAATTGCCCTTACAATATACACTAATCAGCCAGCTGACTTTAGGAAGTTATCGATAGTTTCATAACTTCCTTGATGGGCATCTCTACGCCATCTATCCATGGGGAAAGTCATGGACAGTTTCCATAACTTCCCTTGATGAGTAACCGAGCAACATCTGTCCCTAGCGAGTTATGGGCAGTTTCTATAACTTTCCTTAGTCAGCATCCGAGCAACATCTGTGCCTAGGAAGTTATAGACAGTTTCCATAACTTTTCCTTGGTCAGCATTCGAACAACATCTGTCCCTAGGAAGTTATGGACAGTTTCCATAACTTTTCCTTGGTCAACATTCGAGCAACATCTGTCCCTAGGAAGTTTTGGACAGTTTCCATAACTTCCCCTTGGTCAGCATCCGAGCAACACCTATCTGTGAGCACCTTGTCCATGGAACACATGTCCCTAGCAGTTGCATAACTGTTCCAAGGTGCTCTCATGATCCCTCTATCATGGGGGAAGTTATGGACGATTCCATAACTTTCATGGTATGTTGTCTCGTGCCACATGCCCTTGGGTGGTTCCCTAACCGAGCATAATTGCTAGTAAATTCTAGTAAGTGGCAAGCATGTGTGTGTCACGCTCATGGGTGGTTGGTTACCCGTTCCAACCATCCCTTTGTGCCTTTCCACGTTTTCCTATGCTTCGGCACGTGCAGAACTTCCAGCAATCGTCAAGTCATCCGACAATTGCATGCAACCTGCTCCGAGGTGCACATGTTCTTGGCCCTTAGCTTGCCAAGCTAAGTCTTCGTTCGGTGATAAAGTTCAAGGGTCTAACACTTAACTACTAGTCAGGCCTTAATAGATGTCGCCATGGTAGAGCTCACACTGCAAATGAATGACAAACGAGTTGTCTTCAACTTCTATAGCTCATTGAAACCCCTTATTGAAGTGCAAGAATGCAAGAAAGTCAATGTGGTGTAAGCTAGCATGGCGATACAGATTGAAAAGCCCAGACCTCTTGATATTAAGTCTACAGATGTTGAATTCAGTAAAGGGGAGGCCATACAAGCACATAGGAAGCCTAACTATGCTATCAAAGAGCTGTAGGATGCTATTTATGCACTGAAAATTCCTCTTAAGCAGTCACAAGATCTAATCCTAAAATATAAGCAGCCACCAGATATTATGAATTAAGAGTTATCGAAAGCCAAGGTGTTTAGTAAGATCAACAGATTGGGCTTCGGTTAACCTGTATCCACGTCGATCTGACGACGTTAAACATAGTGCTTAGTAGGAGGCAACCCACTGATTTTTATCTTTTTCGTTTTTTTTATTTATTTAGTTAGGGTTTATTTTAATTTCTTAGGTATGCTTTTAGTTTAGTAGTCTAAAAAAATTGCATACATTTTAGTTAATAATTCTCTAACACTTGTCTTCTTTGTGTACTTTCCTCCCTGAGCGTCAAAGTGAAGATGTGCTCTTGAGAACTGACACAATTTAACTTTGGGGGTGCACATTGAAGAAAGTCTTCTTCAATTTAAGATTTGTTTTTCCTTTATATTTACATATTTTGTGTGCATTAATGTTTTTAAACTGTATATATTAATGGGCATATCACATATATAGTTATTATTGAAATTCTCTCATGAAATTTCGATATTAGGATTAGTTATTTAGAGTTGGTACATAAGCATATTAGCTTTAGGTCATGAACATATAAAACATATAGGTGTTACTTAAGTTAGATCCATGCCATATTTTTGAAAATTTTCATTGAGTGGCCTATGAAATTGAAAATTCCTGTATTGTGATAAGACAAAGAACTAGGGCATGATATAACAGTTCGTGTGCTTGGTCTGTCCAAAATTTGACTTTGACAGAATCCTATAATCTTAGGTAAATTGAGAATCTGAAAAATTGAGAAAAGTGAGGAGTGGAAACCAAACCAGAAGTGGAGAAAATTTTCCACAAACTCTTGAAATAATTAAATCTATCTTGAGCACTACTTAGGAATGACTCTATGAGGGAAATGAAGTAAACCATCATTGTTTGAGTCCTAGCCTAAAGGCTGGCCCTAGCATTAATAATCCTTTGCAGCCAATTTTGAGCTCTATAGCTTGTTTTCTTCTCATGAACCTAAGCATTATATATAATAAACACTCTATTATTTGATTGTTTTATTTATGAACCTAAGCATTAATATTCTTATTACACTTGTACCTTGAGGCAGACCATGTTACAACCTAAAAAAAGACCACTGATCTTGACTATAGTTTGAACTGAGTAGAGGATAGACAGAGGAGAGCATTGAGAGGGTTTGTGTACTTAGATATTAGAAGAGGATTTCTATGAGTGGGACAACAAATGCAAATCACCTACAAGGTCTAGGAGGACTAAGATACTGACAGATGATAGGGTGAAGTTGAGGAAGAATAGAGGATGAACTGAAAATCTAGACAACTTGAATGACCCTAGGGACGTGTTACAGAATCATAAACTATAGGAATAGAAGACTGAGGTTACAATGATGAGTGAAAATGAATTTACTTCTACATGGTATGGTGTGTCAGTTTAGATTAGAGTTATTGTTCGGGGACAAACAATAGTCTAAGTTGGGGGATATTTGTTAGTTGCATAGCACATTAACTATATTATAGGTATTTTATGTATAATATGCATGAGTTTAATAGGAAATTAATTGTATTTGTTTATATTTAATTACATATGCATTGAGAGCATTGTTGTATGATTAGTTGCATATCAGCATGATTTAATATTATTTCTAGCATTTTTATGTGAATATAATGTCCGAGAAAGGTTTTGAGTGTCTATATACGTTTAGAATGAACCAGAATGGCAAATAACAGCACGAGAGAAATAAAGAATAGTTGAAAATATAGAGGGACCAACTAGTTACCGCGGTCATAATTTCAATGACCAAGGTAATTGTAGAAAAAACTAGAAAACACTGCAACACACTGGTTACCGCAGTCATTAGTCTAGTGACCGTGGTAACCAGAACATGCCTAGAACGATAGAAATGTCTACCACAGTTCGTAGAAATTCAAAAATTTGTGTTTTCACCTAGGGATGAGGATAACCGTGGTAATACGATTAATTACTATATTTCTTATTCTTGTAGGATTTTTTTAATTGATGGGTCTATAAATAGAAAAGTAGATTAGGATCTAAACATTCTGATTTCGAAGTTTAGTGAAGTTTTGACGGCTGGACAGAAGAAAAGAGGAAGAAACACAAAGAAGTGAAGATCAAGGCTAGAGTTTTGAGAATGTTACCTTGTGTTCATTATTCTTTGACGTTTGATCTTAGTACAATGTCAGGCTAGTTAATTTATAAGTCTAGGATGTGAATTTCTGATGTATGAACCTAAGATTTCTTATTCTTATTGATTAATTTTGATGCATTGTTTTATATTGTGTGTGCTTAATGCTTAATGTTTATTAGCCATGAACATTATGATCTCAAACCATTAAATTAACTAAGAAGAGAAATTTAATTGTTAGACTTTCATAATATTAACCTAGATTAATTGATTGATCAAGAGGTTATTGATTGTTAGACTTTCATAATATAAACATTATGATCTCAGGAGAGGGTATTAGGAAACAAGGCTAATAGGTGTTAAGGAATCTCGAGAGAGGGCTTTGATGAATAGTGCTAAAACCTACATAAATAGGGATTTATTTCATTGGAATAGAAATTAAAGGTGAAACCTCTAGACAATTATTCAACTTAGTTTTTGAAACAAATTTTTATTGCTTCCAATAGTTTAAATTTTGATTTAGATTCAAACAAATTAAACTTTGTTACGTGTCTTAATAAAGTAAATACTACTATTAGATTAGGATTTGAGATAATTGATTGAAATTGTGTTCCCTGATGATGATATCCGGTCTCTATTGGTTATTACTATCACAATCCCACACACCTGCGAGGTTGCTACTAATGTATTTGAGATGTTTTTCTATAACTGTTATACTATTTATAACTGTTTTTATACTATGTCACTCATTTACCCCGCATCATTATATTGTTCATGCATACTTGTACTATTTTGATAATGTTAGTTATGGGTAACATTCTAACCTTATTACTCATTGAACCACGTTGATTTTTAGGTTAACTACTCTATTAGTATTTTGGGTTCCTCGATGGTTGATAAAGGGAAGGGCGTGATGATTGTCTAGTTCCCTAACGAGTCATTTTCCCTTTTTTGGTCTTTTTTATTTGAGGTTGGTCACTCTCGTGTATGAATATATATATATATATGGTCAAATGTGTATTTTGGAGAAGACAATATGTAATGTAATAATCACTCTTCGTATGTTTGCTTACTTTCACTTTTGAGTCTTTCAATTATTCTAATATCATTTGTTGTTAAGGTTGGAGAGGCTTAATAGTGGTTTGACGAACTTGACATAATGAGTGACTTCGTCGGGCCATGTGTTGGTCGAGCCGCTCTTCAACCTAGAAAAGGGGTCCTGACGCGGATTGTTGCAAATAGTCGCAAAACTAGGGCACAAATGCAGTCAAGAAGGTCGAGAACGAGAAATTAGTGCAAAGTCACAGTCGAAGAAGCAAGAGAACAAAAAATTAGGGCACAATCTTTTGCTAGATTTGAATGAATATAGTAAGTTGTTATTCGAATACAAGGTATATTATAACACGCTAGTTTTACAATATGATATTGGCGTAAATAAAATTAAAATGTTGACAATATTAAAAATCTAAAAGTTGCTATAAATATTTTTGATAATACTTCTAAAATAACGTTATATTCTATAATTTCCTCTTTTAGATTGTTTTACTTTTTGCCCAATTGTTTGATGGATAAAGAGGCACATTCCTACTTTTAGGAGTGGACTTTTCTAAAGCCTTATTTGAAGCCTAATTAAAAGTCTTTTGAAGCCCAGCAAAGTTTAAAGATGTGAAGCCCATGATGCATATATTCTGGACGAGAAGATAAAGCCTTCAAACCACCACATCATCAAGTTTATCAGTACTAATTAAGATTTTTCTCCAACTTAAGGGGCAAAAAATTAAGTTTCCAAGTTCGATTTTGATTATAATTCTAGGCTAGATATTTATTAAAATTTTATTCAGTAAGCATCCAAGGAATTTAAGATGAACTATCATGCATCCTAATAGTTGTAGTGAGTCTAATATGTGAGAATTTTTGTACCTATATAATGGTGTAAGGAGGGAGCACGAAATACATTTCTTTTCCTTCTTATTTTCACTCTAGTATTATGTTTTTGGTTGTGAGAGATTAAGGCTGGGTGAAATTAGTCTAATCAAGGTTAAAGCATAATGACAGTACTTTAGTTCTTGATTGTTGTAAGTTTTTTTTTCATTCAATAAAGTTCTTTATTATTTATTTATTTTATTTCATTTCTAGTCATATTTTTATCTTTTCTCTACAAGTTATTTTATTTATTTAAGTTTATTAGTTGCTTTTGCACCTTATTCATTTTTATATCGTTTGTTTTTTCATTTGCATTGTGTTTTACAGTTTTAGAGTAGTAAATTGATGTTAACATTTTTTTTTCTTTTCTTGCTTTTTTTTGTTTATTCTTAGGTTTAGATTTAGATTTATTTTAATAATTTGAATTAGGGTTTTCTTAAATTAATACATAAAATTGTGTGTTTTTATGTTAGATTTGACTTAGAGATACCATATCAATTTTTTATCTCTAAATTTCATTTTAAGCATTAATTATATCTTATGTAAAAAGTTCAAAATACTATTTTTTGTGATTTTTTTATTTTATTCGATATATTTTTCATATTTTTAAAATTTTAAGCTATATTAAGGTTTTTCTTGTATGTTTTTAATTTCTTAGGGTTTATATTTCGCATAAAGACATTTTTTAAGAGTTAAAGTTTATTTATAGTTCATTTTAATTTTGATTTTTAATTTCATGTTTTAGAATTGATTTATTTATTTTTTTATGATTTATTAGTTTAAAATATATTGAATATAGGTTTTTTAAAAAATTGATTTTATTTTGTCTTAAAAAATCCTATGTTATGTTTCTTGAATCTTTAGATTGTAGTTAAAACATGATACCAATTTTTGTAGGGTTAACCTTGAAAGTGTCAATTACCCTATAAGCTTGCAAGATTTTTTTTTTTTTTCTATCAATTGATATGCATATATTGCTAACATGTTCCATCAAACTTAAGGTAATAAAGAAAAAGTCATTTTTATTTTGTCAATTAAATCTTAGTGACGTTTAGGGAATATGTTTTTAAAAATATCTACAAGTTGGCTCACAGAAGCTCTGTACCAATGAAAAAGTGTCATGCTTAACATTTCAGTAAATAAAGTGATAGTTAATTTAATGTGTTTTATTCGTCAATGAAAAACAATGTTACAAGCAATCTACATGGTACTCATATTATCATAATGGACAGTAAAGCTACAATAACAAACAACTCCCGTGCCCTTAAACAACCAACAAATGTAGAGAAGTTCAAAATTTTCATTTGTCGTTGCTTAGTACTTAGCTTCTACAGTCGCTGTAGATATAAATATTTGTTTCTTACTCTACTAAGAAATAAAAACTAATCAAGAAGCAATAACTAACAATAGAACAATAATTACTAGGGTCACCAACCCAATTTGCATTCAAGAAAATTCAAACTTTGAAGATAAATGGGCTAAGAAATGAAGGCCATGAAACAAAATACCCTTTGTGTAATGAAGTACGGTGAGTTGCATGGGGAGCATGAATAAATTGACTTACTATTGTGGCTGTGAAATGAAAGACAAAGTAGAATTACAACAAGGTAAGTGAGACTATCAATGAATTGCCTGTATAATGTCATATCCATCATAGGCTCACCATCACACTACTATTAAATAAATAACAAATGATAAAAGTTTAAATGTGTGCTCATAAGAGCTATATTTGACCTCAAGACCCAAAAGTAACAAATAGATGCCAAGTCCTTTCTCTCAAAAGTTTGGCCAAGAAAATTTTGTTAACCATGAGCATGCAACACATGTTCTCTAGTAATGACCACGTCATCTGCATGTACTGGAAAGATAGAAAATACCAACCTTTTATCAACAAAGAAAATTATGTAGAATCATATGAATAGGGAGTGAAAAACTTGAAAATTAAGCCCAAAGAAATTGCTTGACGTTATACAGACCTTGCATAGACAATATATTTTCATGGTGGATGACTAAAACCTAGGGAAGGTAACAAAATATTACTTCTTTAGCCAACTTCCAATTAACAAATGTGTTGCTAACATCCATTGAAAACATTTTCCATAGCCTGACTATTGGAATGGAAAGTCAAAGAATGAAAAGTGGTAAGGCAAGAATAATTTGCTGAAAAGTGTACACACATTATCGATGAGAAAGTGTCCCATCCCACTTCATGGACGTCGTAACGTAATTAAAGTCATATACTTCATAACACTATTAATATGTAAAACCTTAATGCCCATCCAAATTGATTCGGATTATTCTTTGGAATTTATATGAAGCAACTTAAAATGACTAATAAAAGATTCAAGCAAATAAAATATGCAAAACCATCGACAAATAGATACAGTATCAAAATCCTAAAAAAAAAAAGACCAAGAAGAGCATATGAAATGAAATCAATTTTATAAAATGATAATACACTATATTTACTAAATTGTCAAGAAATGTAATCAAAATGTTAAAGACTAACTTTACTTAAATAACTACTAGAAACTAAAGACTAGTCACAAGATAAAAAGGGGTGTCCTAAGTAGGAATGCCATAAGTTATAAGTGAAAATGGATTCCGCAAGTGAAAAACTTGAACTGGGTATATGAAAGGATGTAAGCTTGAATAAATGACTAACTTTACACCTAGTCCCAACTAATTGTTGTTTTTTGATCTTACACATTACATCTATTATTTAAAAAAGAAAAAGAAAGAAAGATTAAAGTAACTAAAATATTCAACAAGCTAACTCGTCAAAAGAAGTTTAAGTGACAATATGGTAAACTAGTGTTTTAGGAAGGGTAAGGTTGGGTGTAGGTATGGTCCTAACATGACTAATAGGCATACTAGAACCATCATTGATATAGATTGAAGGAATAATGGAAGTGCAATTACCTAAAAGGAGTTAAGGAGGGACCATATGCCATTTGATTGAAATGCAATTAGCTAAAGGAGATAAGGAGGGATTAGGTGTCGTGATTGTGAGAAGCAAAATTAATGAACCATGGAGGGATTTATTAAGTGTGACAAAATATGTACTTTGTACGCTAGATATCGCCTGGTGAAAGAGTGCCTAACATCAATTACAGTAAAAGATGATAATGTAGGTACCTTAGATGAACTTTACGCGAATGAATCAAAACAAGCTATAGTAATCCTT
>JAJIYU010001008.1:0-40585 GCA_030144865.1 Tinospora cordifolia
TTATTATTATTATTATTATTATTATTATTATTATTATTCCAATGAGCGCAACTAACTTTATGCATTAGAGGGTTTTTTTTTTAAATTTATTTTGCCGCTGCATGAGTGTTTCTCACCAGTCTTTTCTCTATTGGGAAAAAAAAATATTTTAAGATGATTTTTTTGATCATATTTAACTAAATATTTAAGTGGGTCTTACAAAATAATTTTTAATGGGACCAAGAAAATTTTTAATCTTTGATATGTGAATATTAAAATGTTGAAATTATTTAGTTAAAATTATGAGTAAATAAATAATAAATTGAATGTAAAGCTATATACCTGAGGATATAAAAAAAAAAATGTGAGAATTTGGTTTGTCCCACAAGAAAAAAAAATCAGAAATTACCTGACATGCGACATGTGGCTTGTGGCACATGGGTCGGGCTACACGCACTTGCACATGCGCCATGGCAAAAGGGCATCTTAGGATGCACAAAACTTTGTACTTTGCATGTGCGCATCGTCTTTAAGAGTTAGAGAGCTTTAAATTATTTGTGATTGAGGCCGATTGGATGGTCAAGATTGCATGAGGGAGTTAGGATCAAAGACTTCTAAAAATCTGACGAATTGTGGGTCGAGGCATGAGATCATGATTCGATAATCTAGATCCAATGACAAAGATACAACTATGTTGATTGAGACCATCGAATGACATTCGATTGGATAAATACGATCCAACTGTGTGTAAATAGAGTGTTGCAATCGAGATTGTTAGATCACAATAGAAATCTAAATGGCGCAGTCCAACAATGCATAAAAAATGCGATGATCAATACTGTCAGATTGCATCCAAAGGGCAAAACATGCTATCCAATGATGATTAAATGGGTTTTATAACCAACCATGACATGCCTATAAATAAATAATCTCACTCTCTAAATTTTTTTATCTTAGAAATCATAGGTTATTGATTTCTTTTTCTTTCTCTCTCTTTCTTAACAATTTAAAAGCATTCTTTATTATTTGTGAGTTGAGTATGTAAAGTGTAGTCCAATTGTTTTAGTGATTTGAAGTGTTACAGCTACTTAGAATGTAATTGTTGTATCCTTAGAGACGAGTGCCATATACCATGAGCACCTAAGTAAGATATCGTTGTCTTCAACAGATAGAGCAATACTCTAACCTTAATCTATCGCAGTCATTCTGCTAAATTAAAAGTCATCACTCTAACATATTTTTAGTCTTCATCAATGGTCCATCTAAAACGAATAAGCTTAAGACAATGTTAAATGCATTGATGGAGATAGACTCTACCTCTCTTGCTGCACATCTTGTTGCATCCATGAAAATAGAAAAATTGAACAAAGTTCACTGGCACGGATTTTAAGAAATGAAAACAAAAAATGATGTTTTACTTGACTAGCATTGATTTGGTTATGGTTTTGAATGAAGATGAACTTGAAATAAGGGCAGATGAAACAAACAAATATGTTATTACTGCTATACAAGCAAGATGTAGATTGATTTTTTGTATAAGAACTATATATCAAATGAGCTTGATAATACATTATATAATGCATATAGTTTAGTTTGTACTGCCAAAGAATTTTATAATTCCTTGGACAAGAAGTATAAGACAAAGGATGTTGACTGTAAAAAAATTTGTGGTTAGTAGGTTCTTGAATTACAAAATGTTAGACTCAAAGACTATAATGGATCAAGTCCAGGAGCTATAGATCATTCTACATGAAATCCAAGTAGAAATAATGTCTTTGAGTGAATCTTTTCAAGTAGCCTTAATAATAGAAAAGCATCCACCCTCTTGGAAAGATTTCAAGAACTATTTCAATCACAAACACAAAAAGATGAGACTTCAAGATCTTATTGTTTGATTGTAGATTGAACATGACAAGAAGACTAGAGACCAATATGAGATAAAAGTCAACTTAGTAGAGGGAAAGTCTACTAAGAACAAGTAATGCAAGCGTAATAATTCAATTAAGACAAAAGGCAAAACAAAGAAATTTAACGGGAAGTGCTATGTTTATCAAAAACTTGAGTTGAAAGCTAAGAATTGTCAATCTAAGGGGAAGTCCAAGAAAGACCAAGATGATAAAAGCAAAGCAAATTGAAACACATCTACTATGATGCTATTTCTATGGTTTTTACAGCTAACATAGTAGATGAATGTAGAGAGCAGTGGATTGACATAGGCTCCACTGGACATGTTTGTTCTAACAAATCCATGTTCTCCCCTTATACGCTAATAGAAGGATGTAATATGATCACGGAAAATTCAGCTACTTGAGAAATTGTTGGACTTGGAAGGGTGGTCTTTAAGATAGCATGGGCGAAGGAACTCACCTTGATTAATGTGTTTCATGTACTGAACATTCGAGAGATCAAAGTTTCAGACTTATTGTTGAGCAAAAGTAGGTCTAGGATGGTCTGAGATTCCAATATGTTTGTACTTTCCAAGAATAATGTCTCTATTTAAAGAGATCATTTAGAAAGGAGGTTGTTTAAGGCAAATGTATTACTTGTAATCCACAATCTTGATAGTAATAATAAAAATTCATCTTCTGTTTACTTGTTGTAGTCTTTTTGCCAATGACATAATATTAGGTCATGTTAATTTTGTTTCATTAAAAAAATTAACGAACTTAAACTTATTACCTAATTATCAAATTGACCCTAATTATAAATGCAAAATATGTGTTAAAACAAAGTTTGTTAAAATAACATTTCACTCAGTAGAAAGACACACACAACCTCTAAAGTTATTTCATTATAATATTTGTGACTTAAAATTTGTACAAAGTAAAGGTGGAAAAGATATTTTATTACTTTTTTTTTATGATAGTACACGATATTATTATGTACATTTGCTTAAAAGCAAAAGTGAGGCATCAAAAGTGTTTAAATACCATAAGAATGAGATTAAAAATCAACTTGGCTAGGATAGCTATACCTGAACCTAAAAAGGTTGAGATAGGGCCTAAAACCTTTGATTACGTATTTATTGGTTACGCTCATAATAACAATATATATATATATATATATATATTCATTGTATTTAAATTAGATATTCCTGATATATATGCAAAGACATAAATGGAATCTAGAAATGTATCATTTTTTGAGAATTTTTTCACATAAAAATATGTACAAATTAAGTTCAAGTAAACAAACTTATGCCACTACATCTAATCTAATAGTTATGATCCTTTAGATAAAAATATTGGGGATGAACCTTAAAATAGTAAAAGGAGTAAAATTTTAAAGTCTACTGGTCAAAATTTTTTGACATATATGTTAGAAAATGAGCCTAAAACTTTTAAAGAGCCTATGTCAACACCTGATGCTCTTTATTGGAAAGAAGCTACAAATAGTGAAATTATATGTATTATGCAAAGTCATACTTAGAAGTTCGTTGATTTACTACCATGTATTGAGCATTTGGGGTGTAAATAAATTTTGAAATAGAACTTGAAGGCAAATGATTCAATGATAAGTATAAGGCTCATTGACAACTAAAGGTTTTAAACAAAAAGAGGACTTTAGTTTCTTTGACACTTATTTACTCGTAACCAAAATAACGTCCATACGGATATTAATTGCTATTGTAGCAATCAATAATCTAGAAATCTATCTAATGAACGTCAAGAAGATATTTTTGAATAGTGAATTAGAAGAAGAAATATGTATGCAACAACCAAAAGGGTTCATTATACCAAGACAAGAACATAAGGTGAGTCGTCTTATTAAATCTTTATATAGGCTGAAAGAAGCTCCAAAGCAATAACAAATTAAATTTGACACTACTATGTTGGCAAATTGTTTTAAAATAAATAAATGTGACAAATACGTATGAGCCAGAAATTGTAACGACCTTGTCATTTTATTTTATGATAATATAATTTTCAAAATTTGGAGAAATATAATTTTTTTTAAAAAAGAATACATTAATTATTGAACAAATACAATTTTTAGATAATTATTTCATTTTTAGAAAGAAATCATGAATTTTTACAAATTTATTTGATTTTTGAGAGAAAAATATTGATTTTTGGGTGTCTTACTCTCGTCCCTGCCGCGACCAGAATGGGTCGAAAATAAACCGACCTTTGAAGATCACCCACTTTAATAATGCGCGATGTTGAAATGCCTTTTCCTACTAGGATTTCAATCTGAATTTTGGCCTCAATAAGATCATCCAGGTTGAATGCCTCTTCATCAATAGCTACGAGGGAAAAAAGCTTGACACCACTTCGCTTCAGGAAGTGAAATCCCAATAGTGAACAGGCAGACCGCTGATACCAATCCATTGTCTAAGAGTCCCCAGGGTAAAGGTGGCACAATCCGGCCACCACTCCAAAAGCTAAACTGTAGTATGACCCACATGCATGAACTCCTGAGACAAAGCTCGGTGAGCAAGATATATGTGATTTTTAGGAAAAATGTATAAATATTAGAATTTGGGGCATATTTGAAAATTTTGAAAAAATGAGGGATAAGAGAGTAAATTAACAAGAAAAAATAAAAAGGAAAATAAAAGAAAATTAAAAAAAGAAAAAAAGAGAAAAAAAGGAGGAAAAGGCCCAGACGCATGGGGCTGGGAGGCCCTACGGGCTAGCTATGGCTCATGGGCTAGCCTACATGCCTGGGCAGCCCACGAGCCCGACTACCTCATTTCCTTTTTTCTCTCTCTTCCCTTTGTTTTCTTTAAAATTGTGGGTGACAAATAGGTCCTTTAACTTTTTCTATACTCAAAGAAAACTAAAAAGAAAACCACCATGAGAGAGCTTGAAGTGCCCTCTTGAAGATCCCATCAAATCACCTAGCCATTGAAGGAAAAAATGATATCCAAACCATGATTAATAACATAGTTGAGCATCAAAAGAGATGGTGACCATGGCAAGTTCGAGTTTTGGCAAAGCTCATAGTAAAACCTTCTTTCCCCATCTTTGATATGTAGATTTCATGTTCCAAGTGATAGAAAATAAAAATCAAGCTTGCATTATAATTTATAAGGTGCCAAAGTGGGTTAGTTGCAAACTGTTATAGCAGCAAAAGTGTCTTGACAACTTTGGGTCAAATTTTGAAGGGCTTAGATGAGTCCATTTGATCTTAACCTTCGAGTACATGATCTTCGTACTTAAGGCTGTAAGAAGGTATAAATCTCATCCCACAACCTTCTTTGGTCGTGATGAACCATGCTCATAAAAACATCCTGTTTCTTAGGTGTTCTGACACCTAGAAAAATTCTGGGTTGCAGAGAATGCTTACCATGTGTTTGATGAAATGTATGAGTAGGATTTTGATCATTTTGCTTATTGATTTGAATGGGTTTTAAAAGGAAATGTTTATGTTATCTAAATAAATGCAAGAGGTGTAGGAGTTAACCTTTAAATTAGAGATTTAATGAGGAAAACAATGCTTGAAATTCATGAAATATATGAACTTGAAAAAATTTGTTGCACGGCTGAAACTTTGGAAAACCAATTGACTGACCAAATCTTATTATTTTGAGCTAAAATTTGGTGGCGACTGTATTGGATATCCCAAAAATAGGTATACCAAATTTCATCCAAATTGGATATAGTAAGCAGGTCAATTAACATGAAATTCCAGAATTCCAAAATTGAAGGGGACTAACAACCCACTTAAAACCACTGTCACATGAAATTCTAAAATTGAAGGGGGCTGATAACCCACTTAAAACCCCTACCAAATGAAATCCAAAAACTAGAAACTAAATTTTGGTAAATATTTAGGAAGTATAGATCAAATCTGAAAAGTTTCAAATCAATTCGATGCACGCTTTGATTAGAAGAAAATTGTTAAATCTATTGTGTAATAGAGACTATGTAATTGAAAATTTGACTAAGAATGAAAAATTAGAAATTTGACCAAATTGACCCCATGTTGACTAAATTTGACCAAAATTTACCATATTGACTAATTTTGGATAAGTTTGACCAATTGACCAAGTTTGGCCAGTTAACCAAGTTTGACTAAATTCGACCAAGTCAAATCTAAGTTGACTGAAATCAATTAGAGATAGTAGAACTAGAATTGAGCCATGTTTCGCAAAAAAACTAAAATTAGATTTAAATAACACAGATCTAAGCATATAACATGGGACTTGAGGTGAGTAGTTTAATTTAAATGTTATTTTAATTGTATTCCTTGCATAAAATATGAATGAAATGACATGGGTTGAATGGTTTCATCTGATTTGAGCTATGTCAAATTGGTTTTGAAGTATATGTAGATGTATACTGATAATGAGACTATAGGCTCGAGGTTCGAGAGCAAGGTCAGGGTACACGATGTGATTAGAGTTAGACTTGAGTTTCGAACGTGAGGTTATGGAATATGATAAATGTGCCTACCTTCTAACCTGCTCGAGTGACGATACCTGAGGACCGAGTGCAAGGTTAGGGTATTCGAGGAATATGCCTAGCTCATGACTTGCTTGAGTAGCCGGTATGCCTGACTCATTACCCGCTCAAGCGATAACTATAAGTTTGGATTTGATGATTTGAAACCTTGGTCCAGGTACAATTTTCAATTAGTATGTAATAAAACTATTTTTCCTCAATTGCTATATTGTTTATAACTGCTTTTACAACATTCCATGTTTTTAAGCACTATTTTCATCATTCCTACTCATGAATACATGCACTATCTTTAGAATGCTGGTTATAGGTTATATGTTGGATTTACTACTCACTGAGCTATGCTGCAATTTAAGCTCACTGCTCTACTAACATTTCAGGTTCATTGGTGGCTGACAAAAGAAAAGGCATGGTGATAACCTAGATCGCTTGGTGGTTCCTTTCTTTTTCTTGGTTTTGCTAGAGGTTGGTCACTTATGTGTATGAAATTAATGGTCAACTGTATCTTTTGAAACGAGACAACATAAAATCTGTAGTAGCAAACTTCTATGGTGTGAAAGGAGTATTTGCTTGTAGATTTAACTATAATATTATGTTTACTTTTACCCTTCACAAAATGAATGCTAGAATTACTATCATGTCACTTTGGATTGTAGTTTGAAAGGTTTAACAGTGATTGGACGAACTTGACTCAATGAGTGGTATCAAAGCCTTAGTTCAAAAATTGAAGAACATATGCAACATAAGAGTAATTGCGAAAGTGAACAAAACCCCAAACTTAAAGAAAGAGGGAAACTATCAATAATAAAACATATTTTGAACATAATGCACAATGTTACTAAGTGTTTAGGATTGAGTTTATTTTAAATGGATGAATAACCAATGATTCAATTTGGAATGCAGATAGAGATGCCACCTTGGCGAGGAAAAGCACCACTCAAGCTTGGGGGACTGCTGCCACCATCACTTCCTAGCCTGAGATTGAGATGGACCTGTTCCAGTAGTCTATTCCGACTGCACTACTAGTGTTAGCTGCTCTTCCTGCTGTACCCCCATCGCCTAGTCCACCGGTACCTCCAGCATTAAAGCCACCAGTTGAAGCTGTGGTAGCTCTAGCTACTCCTCCCCTAGAGAGGCAGGGAGATGAGAGAGCCCATACCCAGGTTCTCAAGAGTTTCATTGAAGTGCGCCACGAGAAGTTCAAGGGTGGCATTAGCTTAGAGGCAGCAGAGGATTGCTTGCTTAATATGGAGAGGAATGCTGAGACCTTGAGATTATTTGAGGTAGATCAGGTCATATTCTCAACACATATGTTGGAGAGTGAGGCTGCTATATGGTGGTGATCTACCATGAACATTAAGGGTTTGATTACTTCTTGGACCAGGTTTGGATAGCTTTTCCTTGAGGCTTACGTTCCGGAGGATGAGCAGGAACGTAAGAAGATAGAGTTTTTGAGCTTACGCCGGGAGACCATGATAGTGAGAGAGTATACACACTGGTTCCTACAATTAGAGGCTTATGCACGTAGACTGATAATTGATCAAAGAGAGGGTCAAATTTTAATGGCGAGGGCTGAGGGCCGCTATCAAGTAGACAACTTCCACATCAAGGGCTTAAACCTTAAGGGAGATCTAAAGGGAGGCCCTATAGTATGAGATGGATGGATTGGATGAGTGTCTTGAGATTTCTATTGTATTGAGCAGTACCTCTCAGCCATAGCCATAGTGGCAGGCACATATCCAGACTGAGCCATTATATAGAGGTGGATTTGGAGGTTATTGGGGCTGTGGTTGTCACCAGAAGCATGAGAAGAGGAAGTTTGTTGAGGGATAGTTGAACACTGCCCTTGGTCAAGCTGTTATGATGTCAGTTACACTTGCAGCCACTCCTATTCAAGCACAACCATCGATAGAGCAGCATAGTACATTTTTTGGTGGCCGAGGTAGAGGTTGTGGACAGAGGTAGAGGCCATGGACAGAGTCAGAGTTACCAAGGCAGACAGAGGCCGTCCCTTTCATGTTATCAGTGTGGACAAGTTGGACACAAGAGGTCTGAGTGTCCAACTCTTGTAGTAGGTCCTAGTATTTCTGCCTCAGCCATCAAAAATATAGCACAAGCCATCACCCAGCCTGACCTTGACTTGACGAGGACCTTGGTAGAAGGTACTATCTCACTATGTGATTTATCTATCTATGTTCTGCTTGATGCCGGTTCTACCTTGTCTCTTATTTTTGAATATGCTATGGATAGATTGAGACTTAAGCCAGTTAGGGCTCCCACTTGATTGATGTTGAGTACTACCGTTGACGAACGTATTTACCCTAACATGATTCGTGAGGGGTGTGTGTTTAGAATGGGGAACTTTGAGACTAATTTTGACCTCCAAGTGTTGGAGTTCCTAGAGTTCAATGCCATATTTGGGATGGATTGGCTAGCTGTGTATCACACATATGTTGATTGCTTTGCCAAGAGAGTTGTGTTCCAAATTCTAAGGCAACACATTGTTGTCTTTTGAGCTAGAGCTTCTGATAGACATAGTACTCATGGTAGATTAGTGACACAACATGATTTGGATACTCTAGCCGATCTGACCACCACAGATGAGGGACCTTCACAATTGAGTATCGATGAGATTTCGGTCGCAAGAGATTTTTCTGATGTATTCCTTGAAGATCTTTTTAGCTTGCCCCTAAGTGGGAGATCGACTTCATTATTAAAGTCATTCTAGGACACGACTAGTGTTGTTTATACTTATTGCATGACGCCTAAAAAATTGCAGGAGTTGAAGGCCTAATTAGAGAAGTTGTTGGATAAAGGTTTCATTACCCCTAGTGTGTCACCTTGGGGTGCACCAATATTGTTTGTGAAAAAGAAGGATGGGAACCTCCGGTTATGTATTGACTACAGTCAGTTGAACAAGGTGACGATCAATAATAAATATCCTCCTTCACGTATCGATGCCTTATTTGATCAACTTAAGGTTGCCAAGGTATTTTCGAAGATTGATCTTAGATATTGGTACCATCAGCTGAGATTTAGGGAAGAAGATGTGTAGAAGATTGCATTCCATACTCGATATAGGCATTATGAGTTCTTACTCATGCCATTTGGAGTGACAAATGCCCTTGCTATGTTTATGGAACTTATGCAGAGAGTGTTTCGGTGATACCTTGATGCCTTTATAATTATCTTCATCGACGATATCTTGATCTATTCAAAGTCTCGTGAGAAGCATGCCAAACACTTGAGGATCGCACTACAGACTTTGAGGGAGCATATATTGTATGCTAAGTTCAGTAAGTGCGAGTTTTGGTTATTAGAAGTCCAATTTTTATGTCACGTGGCTAGAGTTGAGGGTATTTCTGTTGACGCCACTAAGGTCGAGGCGATTATTAGCTGGCTAAGACCTACCACAGTGACTGAGATCCATAGCTTTTTGGGTTTAGCAAGCTATTATCGCCATTTTGTCCAAAACTTTTTGAGGATTGTAGCTCAGATGACGAAGCTAACCAAGAAGGATGCTCCATTTGTGTGTACTGATGAGTGCGAGAATGCTTTTCTTGAGTTTAAATGAAGATTGACATTGGCTCTAGTGCTAGTGTTGCTGGAACCTGGTTGAGAGTTGATTGTATACTTTGATGCATCGCAAACAGGCATTGGTTGTGTGTTGATGCAAGATAACAAGTTTATTGCTCTTGCCTCACGGTAGTTGAAAGTTAATGAGAGGAACTATCCTGTACATGACCTAGAACTGGCAACAATAATATTTGCCCTTAATATATGGTGACATCATCTTTATGGCGAGTTTTTCACGCTATATTTGGATCACAAGAACCTCAGATATTTATTCTCACAGAAGGATTTGAACATGAGATAGAGGTGATGGATGAAACTATTAAAGGATTATGACTTCACTATCGAGTAACATTCGGTAAAGGCTAATGTGGTGGTTGATGCTTTGAGTAAGAAACGAGTTGAGATTGCATGCTTGGCTAGACACATGTCTCATGAGTGGAGGATGATTGACTTTGCTACTATTATGAGTATCCATGAGTCATCTTTTGAAGCTAGAGTTAGTGCACAGATTAGAGCCCAACCAGTTTAAGTTCAGGAGATCTCGAAGGAACAACCTCATGATGTGGACTATGTCATGTTCAAGGCATGGGCCAGTGACACTTGTCGTGGAGAGTGGTTATTGGATTCACATAGTGCACTGAGGTTTAGGGGACGATTATGAGTACCAGATGATGCTATTCTAAGACATAGTGTGCTTGAGGAGTTACACCAATTGAGATACGTTCTTCATCCGGGTGCCAACAAGATGTACCAAGATACTAAACACACATATGGGTACCAGATGATGCTATTCTGAGACATAGTGTGCTTGAGCAGTCTTCATCCAGAGATGTGATGCATGCCAGTAGGTTAAGGCTGAGGACTAGAAAAAGAATGGTCCCTTACAACCCTTATTTATGCCAGGGTAAAAGTGGAAACATATCACCATGAACTTCATTATAAGACTACCCCATACTCAACATAGACATGATGTTATTTGGGTAGTTGTGGAGTGTTTGGCGAAATCAGCCCATTATCTCCCTATGCATACCAAGGATTTAGAGGAGCGGCTGAGCCGTCTTTACATTAGAGAGATTATGAGGCTTAATGGGAACCCCTTATCCGTTGTGTCAAACAAGAATGATAGATTCACATCCCGATTTTGGCAGACATTACAGGTTTAGTTGGGGACAAAGGTAAACCTTAGCATAGCGTTCCATCTACAAACTAATGGTTAGTTTGAGTGAATAATCCATATTTTGGATGATATGTTGCGATCTTGTATTTTGGACTTTGGTGGTACCTAGGAAGATCATTTGACCTTGTATGAGTTTGCTTAATAGCTACTAGTCAAGAATTGGAATGACACCATTTGAGTCATTGTAAGGCCGACCATGTAAATCTCCTGCCTACTGGGCCGAGATTGGTAACAAAGCAGTCTTGGGCCCTATCTTTATATAGGAGCAGAATGAGAAAATACAGAGGATTAGGTAGAATCTGAAGGTTGCTCAGGATTGTCAAAAAAGTTATGCTGATAACCGAAGAAGGGTTCTTGAGTTTGAGGTTGACGACCATGTCTCCTCCATATTTCGTCTCGACAGGGGCAAACACGCTTTGAAATTTCAGGAAAGCTCACAATGAAATATATTGGGCCTTTTGAGATCATTGAGAGGATCAGTCCCATTGCTTATCAACTAGTATTGCTGCCACAACTATCGGGTCTGCATAACATGTTCCATGCTTTGATGTTGAGGAAATATCACCCTGATCCCTTACATATTATCGATTAGAGGCGTATTGAGTTACAAGAGGACTGTACATTTGATGAGATACCCATGACCATCATCGACGCGCAATAAGGAAATCCAATGGTATGAGTGCACTGACAATTCCATGATACTGAGCAGGATTTATGGGAGAGCGAAGATTTTATGATCAAACATTATCTTGAGTTAATTAGTGATGCTCCTTGACTTCTACTATCTATATCTTTTGTAGATTTCGAGGACAGAATCTTATTTAAAGATGGGAAGATTGTAATGACTTCGTCATTTTATTTTAAGATAATATAATTTTTAAAATTTGGAGATATTTTGGAGAAATATAAGTTTTAGAAAAAGAATACATTAATTATTGAAGAAATATGATTTTTAAGGAGAAAATATGAATTTTTGGATAATTGTTTAATTTTTAGAAAGAAATCATGAATTTTTAGGAATTATTTGCTTTTTGAGAGAAAAATATTAATTTTGGGGTGAAATATGTGATTTTTAGGGAAAAATATATAAATATTAGAATTTGGGGTATATTTAAAATTTTGAAAAAAATTAGGGGTAAGAGAATAAATTTACAAGAAAAGGAAAAAAAAAGGAAAAGAAAAGAAAAGAAAATGAAAAAAAGGAAAAAAAAAGAGAGAAAAAAGGAGGAAAAGGCCCAAGCGCATGGGCTTGGGCCATAGGCCAGGCCCGTGTGGCCTGGGAGGCCTTGCAGGCTGGATTGTGGCTCATGGGTCGGCCCACACGCCTGGGTAACCCATGAGCCCAAGTTCCCTCTGTCTTTCGCTCTCTTCCCGTTGTTTTCTTAAAACTGTGGGTGACACATGGTTTTCTCATTCCTCTAACTTTCTCTACACTCAACGAAAACTAGAGAGAAAAAATTACCATTGGAGAGCTTGAAGTGCCCTCTTGAAGATCCCATCCTTGCATCATCAAATCACCTAGCCATTGAAGGAAAAAATGATGTCCAAAACATGGTGAATAACATAGTTGAGAATCAAAAGAGATGGTGGCCATGGCAAGTCCGAGTTTTGGCAAGGTTCATCATAGTGATTTGTGAGCAAATAGTTGAGTTAAAACCTTTCTTCCCCATCTCTGATTAAACTTGTATTATGATTTGCAAGGTGTCAAAATGAGTTAGTAGCAAACTGTTATACCAGCAGAAGTAACTTGGAGGCACCTTTGGGTCAAATTTTGAAGGGCTTAGAGGAGTCCATTTGATCTCAAATTTAGAGTATGTGATCTTAGTGCTTAAGGCTATAAGAAGATATAAATCTCGTCCCATAACCTTCTCTGGTCATGATGTACGAGTAGGTTTTTGACTTGAGGTTCGAGTACGGGGTTAGGGTACAAGATGTGATTGGAATTAGACTTGAGGTCCGAGTGCAGGGTTAGGGCATATGATAAATGCTCCTACCTTTTGACCCGCTCGAGTGACGACACTTGAGGACCGAGCGTGAGGCTAGGGTATTCAAGGAATACACCTAGCTCATGACCTGCTTGAGTCGCCAAAATGCTTGACTCATTATTCGCTTGAGCGATGACCATAAGGTTGACTTTGATGATTTGAAACCATAGTCCAGATACAATTTTCAATTAGCATGTATTAAAATTAATTTTCTTTAACTATTGCACTGTTTATAACTGTTTTTACTACATTCCATGTTCTTAAGCACCGTTTTCATCATTACTATTCATGCATACATGCATTGCTTTTGGAATGCTGGTTATAGGTACTATGCTGGATTTACTACTCATTGAACCATGTTACAATTTGGGCTCACTACTCTAGTAACATTTTAGGTTCATTAGTAGCTAACAAAGGGAAAATCATGGTGATAGCCTAAATCCCTTGGTTGTTCCCTTCTTTTTCTTGGTTTTGCTAAAAGTCGGTCACTTGTGTGTATGAAATTAATGGTCAACTGTGTGTATCTTTTGAAAAATGAGACAATATGTAATTTGTAGTAGCAAACTTATGTGGTATGAAAGATGTATTTGCTCGTAACTTTAACTGTAATGTTATGTTTACTTTCACACTTCACAGAATGAATGTGGGAATTATTCTGATGTCACTTTGGATTATAGTTTGAAAGGATTAATAGTGATTGGGCAAACTTGAATCAATGTGTGAGTTTATTGAGTCATTATGTCGGTCGGGCCAGCCTTTGGCTTAGGGAAGGTGTTTTGATAAAAATATATCGAAAGGCTGCCATTGTTTGTTTTTATATGGATAATATATTGATTATGAGCAATAATAAAGCTATAATCAAATTTGCCAAGCAAATGTATTATTTTTTAATAGAATTACGATGATTCTTAATCTTTTATATGTGGAGATTAAGATGTTAAGATTATTTAGCTAAAATCATGAGTAAATAAATGAAAATTGAGTGCAACGATGTCGACTTGGTAATGTAAAATTGTGTCTTTTATTTGAAAATTTCTTTTGTACCACATAAGAAACTAAGAAATTTCAAATGTGGTTTATAAGTGAATAAAGAACTAGAGTGTTAAATTTCTAACTCACATTAACACTCAAGGAAGCCCAAACATCACCTTGCACACCTATGTGACACGTGGCATGTGGCTCGTGCCACTAGTGTGTATAACTGTGTGAGGGCAAAAGGGTGTTTATATGTGTTTGGGCACATCAGACACACAACACTTTGCACTTCGCACATGCATATTAGTGTGAGAAGTTGGAAAGCTTTGAAATTTTTGAGATCGAGGCAAATCGGATAGTGGAGATCATGCGATAGAGTTATATTCAAATGCATCTCTAGATTGGATGATTCATGAGTTGAGATATGAGATCTCGGTTTAATGAATCTAGATCCAACAACAGAGATATGGGTGCACTGATAAAAACAATCGAATGACATTCGATTGAATATTTATGATCCAACAACGTGTGAATAGAGTGCTACTATTGGGATTGTTATATCGTGGCCAAAATCTAAATGGCGCGAACGATGAAATGTGATCATCAACATTGTTAGATTGCAAATAGAGGCCAAAAGATGCAATCTAACGGGGTGTAAATGGGTGCCATGATGAGCCACGATATACCTATAATTAGAGAACCCCATTCTTTAATTTTTTTAATCTACAAATTTATATAAAATTGATTTCTTTCGCTTTCTCTTTCTTTTAGCTTTTAAAAAATATTTTTTTAATTATTTGTGAGTTGCGTATGCCAATTTGGTCCAATTATTTTAGTGATCTAAAATACTATAGTCACTTAAAACAATATTATTGTATTTTAGGAGATAAGTGTCGTATACTATGAGCACCTAAAGGAGACACTATTGTCTTAAAGAGATAGAGTAATACTTTAGCCTCAATCTGTTGCAGTCATTCTGCTAAATTTACCTTTGCCACTCTACCATATTTTTTTAGTCTTCATTAGTTGTCTTTTTAAAACCAACATTCTCTTCGTTTCCTATTACCAATTCACCCTTTGTGACAATAGTCAGTCGGATTAGTCATTTTTTCCACCTTATTATCTTTTTGATGTTGGTCAATTCTTTATTTGAGAAGAAACAAATTTATTAATGATAAGTACATTTAGCCATTGTTTATTTGGCCCCTTCCAATTGGATTTCCTAAAAATGCTCAAGTTTAATTTACAAACTATGCATACATTCTCTTCAATTCACAAACTAATATGAAATTGATGGCCCCTCCACTATTCCAACCACAAAGATCCAAGCACTAAGCACTCTTCTAAGGTCTTCCCACAGAGAGTACCCTACTTTACAATCTAAAAAATCGTATTATGTCAATTGTAGAACTGGTAGTTATATGGACCTATTACAGGGTAGCAAACACTCATCAATTGATGTTTTCACAACTAATTGTCCCCAAAAGAACTTCCACAAATGCAATGTAAATCTTGCCCATTAGTAATAAAACAATGTTAGATGGTTGTCTCCTCATCTTCAAAGCATAGAACTCAACATTGAGGTGAGAGTTTATAAGTAGGAAGTATTTTCTATAAGAGTGTTAAAGCTCTTATACCCCAAAATCAAGCCAAATATTTAGATGGAATGTGCATTTTCGTAGTGTGGCTATCAAATGATGACCTTCCTAATATGAAGGTGGATGAGGTTGTAAATTATATATTCAGGATTTACAAGAAAAGTGACCCTATGTAATACCCTGAAAGTTTATAAGACCTCCACGTAGCTAGTGAATGGATAAAGTGGAATAACAAACTCAGTAAAAGAATAAAAGATGGACAAAATACCCAAAAACCATGTATTATAAGTTTAAATAAGCAAAAGAGTGATACCAATCCAAGAAACACGAGAAATGGCGAAGAAAGACACTAAACATCAAAATTGCATTCTGGTGACCACGGTCATTGCAGGAGAAACCCAGAAAATGAAGGGAAATACATCATTCTGGCGACCATGTCGGTCCAACAGTGACCGCAGTAATTACGGGAGAAACCCAGAAACGAACAGGGAAGTGTGTATTAGTGACCACGGTCCGTATCTGAGTGACCGAGGTAATCACGCGAAAAACCCAGAAATGAACATTGCACACCAGTCTGTCCACTACGATAAATACTCAGTGACCGCGGTAGTTGCACAGTGACCGCGATAATTCGTCGATTTATATATAAATGAACATGAGTAGAAAACCCTAGATTTGGATTTTTCTGCCGCAAATCACTGATTTTTCTCTCTAGCTCTCACCAAACTTGCTCACTTCATTTCTTAAGTGTTCTCTTGAGTTCTAAGGATGGTTTGAGCTCCTTCAAACCATTCTCTACCGTTTTCAAGCTCAGATCCGCCAATAGCAACATCAACAAGGATGGATTCGGGTTGAGGTAAGGTTGGAAAGGGTTTTATGCTAAGGTAAATCTTGAAACCCCCTTGAGATCTTGTTTTCTTAGCTTTCTAAATCGTTTTTCTCAAATATAGTCTATTTTTCCTTGAGTTAATGTGTGATTTAAACTCAATGACCAAGTGTTAAGGTATTAAGCACATGTCGCCGACCCCAGTGACTACGACAATGCGAAGCATTGCCGTGGTAATGCGATATGCACCAGTATTCCCCCGTTTTGTACTAATTTTGGGTACATTTGAAACACATGCGCCAAGAACACAAACCTTAGGGTTTGGTTGTGCCATGTATGCCTTAGACTCACATATTTCATTGTTTAAAAACCCCATAGATCGATAATCCAAGGCGTGCTCGGCGAGGAGGAAGACGCAAGATTGAAGAGTACTAAAGTGGGTATGATTTTCTTACTCCCTAGCCTTATCCAAATTTGGAATGCTTAACATGATGTTTGCTAGTCTATGATATGTTTAGAAGCATGCTAGGACTTGCTTGATTGGGTTTGACTTGGTGTATGTCCTTGATGCATGGTTGCTTGTGTCATAACATGCTAGATAGAGATTTCTATGAGATGATTTTCCATGAATGGCTGATTGAATCTATTTTGATTTACTTTGAATGGTTCATTGATAATCGCATATGACTTGGAATGACATGTATGACTAAAGAATATTAAATTAAGATTAATAAATCCACATACTGGCACGGTGACCGGCCTTAGGGTGTCATCGTGGGTGTCCTTACCCGAGCTGACTGCAATAGCTGATTGTGTCTTCGGACAGAGAGTCATTGTGGACTTTCATCCTTGGATCGTGGTCCCGAATGTAACTGGCCCTCGGGCATTACCCCCGGATTCGCTCCTGGACCACACAGGGGATATCGAGGGTTATGAACTCTTTCGGTCTTAGATGATAACAAAACAAGGAATTGTGTGAAACGCCTAATGTAATGAGAGCGATTGCATGTTTTGTATTCTGGTTTGTATAATGCTAGTGATGTATAGGAATGATCCACTGGGCTCTCGAGCACACCCCACTTTTCTAATTACAGGTGATCATTGACACCACAGGAGTAGGCCAGCACACGGGCTATCTTTTTGGGTAGTGACTTCGTTGGGAGGTTGTTACAGTTTTTGTTTGGTTTTATTTGAGTTTATCTTTGTACCATTTTGTTGTAAATAATGTTTTAGAGTTTAAATTGAACTGGGCATGTGCCCTTTTTTTATCTTGAACTATTTCGCATGTAAATTTAATACTTTGGAACTTAGGCCCATTGGGCCATGTTTTATCTTCACACTATGTTTTGAAAATGAATTCGAAATGTTATTTCGCTGCAAAGTATTTCACTTGGCTACATATGAATTCACTATGGATTTATGAACGATCTGAATTCCGCTGCATATATTTTTATTGAATTTCACATCTACTGAAAAGAACAATTATTTTGGTGGTCATTGTATCTTTTAAATTTTACTTCATAACCTGTTTAAAAGAAAGGTATGAAACTTGAGATTGAATGAGAAAAGGAAATCGAACCACGTGGCCTTCGGCTCTCGGTGAACGAACGGATGACCTGGCGTCTCCCGCCGAACGAATGAACAGGCGCGCGCCGTCTCCATGCGCTGCCCCGCGACGGATCGTCGCAACAGAGACAGAGACGGACACTGGGAGCCGGGGTGTCACACCCTAAGATTCACCATCCATTTGTATGCAAAAGATGTATAAAGATAGTTGACCCATTACACCTTCATTAATGAAGTTTACTAGGAAAGATCAACTGGGGTAGAAGTGACAAATAGTTTGTCATCATGAAAAGACTCAACTAGGAAGGGCTCTTGTGCAGAAGCCCTACGCTATGTAACATCTTCTTCAACCCTTCCGTGGGGCAGCCTCCTCAATGTGGATCTACTTAATGAACTCTAATCTAGCATTACTTGAGGTAAGCCAATTGTGATACCTCTCCTAGTTGAGATTGAAATCAAAGTACTTGATCACCTTAGTCCAAGTCACCACGTCCATCCACTGATGTATGAGCTACTTGGCTAATGCCTTGACCTTTTTCTACACCTTTACCTTGAAGGTAGCCTTGTATTGGTTGAAGACGACACTTAACAGCTTGAACTAGATCTCCTTTTAGTATTTAGATTATCTTTTGTTTCAATTTTTTTCCTCTTGGTCACCACCAGAGTAGAGTTTGAGATGGGTAGATCGTCCTTGAGCTTCTTTAAGTGATTCTTGCAAATAATTGTGGTGAGCTCTTACCCACTATATGGAAACTAATATCTAGGCACAAGCTTAAAATAAAAGAGCAATCACTTAATATAGAGCAAGACGAACAATCACACAAAACACTACAATAAAGTTATGAAAGAATTTTACTACAATGCCCTTCATGAACCCCCATAAGCTAAACCTTTATGGGGGTGCATCTATCGATATTATTTAAAAATATGAAGGGAAATCAATATTGAAGCCCACGAAGTATAGGAGAAGTTCATGATTTACTAAATAATCATCACCCTCATCACATCTATCATCTTTTACTTATTCATGAAGGGGTGTTATGGATTGGGCATTTGCCCATGTTGTTAAATGGCTAGCAACCAATGTAGGTGCCTTCCTCTACATCACTTGACATTAGAGTCTTTGTTCGAGCTGTATGCCCTTGGTAATAACAAAATCAACAACTCGTCTATTTTCTAACATCTTTAAAAATCTCTAGTTGGCCAAAACATTGCTATTTGGAACTTCTTTCATAGTCATCTCCATCCCGATCTTTTTCTTATTTGAATTCTTCTCGTTCTCAGATAGGGCACCACCAATTTCAAGGTCCTCCTTCAACAAGCCCACAAAAAGAAATATAGTCAAAACCAACACGCCAGGATAGAAAATGTAATACCTCAAAATTTTTTTCGAATAATTAAAATAAAAATAAAATGAAATGAAATAAAATAATTTAAATAAAGTAAAATAGAGAATTAGAAAGTTTTTCAAAATGAAATCAACTCAAAAGCATGTATTAGCAACTCTTAAAACATTTACTTACTAACATATGTGCATAGGAACGAGTAAACTAGAGAATTAAAAAGGTTTTCTAAAATAAAAACAACCCAAAAGAATGTATTAGCAACTTCTAAAACCTTTACTTACTAATTGTTATGCATAGGAAACAAATAAAATGGAAAGGGGAAGAGTTTTCGAAAGGTTTCTACAATGAAGAAAAAACCAATTCTCTTCTTGCTCTCTAGCCTTCTTCTTGGCATTTTTTTTTTCATTTTTTGGCTGTTCTAGACAACAATTAGAGTAGTAGGAAGGTAGAAAAATAGAGTTTTGGACAAATTCTGTGCTAAAAGTTGTGTTGAGCAACCAAGGAGATTTGACAATTCAATAGAGGTTTCGAAGAGCATGCGCCATTAAGGATCAAAAGGATTAGCATATAGAGTGGAGATGATTTTTACTTTATTATTTCAATTTAAATAAAGTGCATATGTGATTGTGTTTTAAATATGCTTGTTATAATATGCACATACTCTATTAGACTTGACATGCCATGAATATGCATGATAATTAGAATTTATGAACATTGATGCATGATATTGATGATAACATGAACTATGCTGTATAGCATGCTCAGGAATGCGATTGAATGATTATTACCTTGCTTACGTATTGTATGCATGATTTAGTCCAATTAATTGTGCGATTTATCATTAAAAAACATCAATAAAGATCTTAACCACGTACAGACGTGATGGAGGATTTAGTCCTAAGTACCCCCAACCCAAGGTGGGTCTTGATGAGATGGGACTGGTAGTCGAGATAAGACTTCACTCTTTGAGATAGGGTTATGAATAGGTAACTGACCTACAGGGGTTACTTATGATATTCTAGAACATAATTGGAGATACCAAGAAAATTTTTTTTGGGTCTTAACATCAACTGTAAACAAGTAATTTGTTTGAATCACCTAATATATGAAAGTGTTTTGACATGCGTGGTTTGTTTAGTTAAAATAATGACTTAAATATTTAGAAAGATCCACTGGGCTCTAGAGCTCACTGTCCTTTTCTAACATTTCAGGAAACTAAAGAAAGAGGTTGCATGATGGTTTTAACCCAAAGTCCATTTATCAAATTCCATAAAGTGTTTGAGTTGGGAATGTTGGCCCTAAGTCCTTTTGCCAAATTTTAAAGTTATTTCTGCTATAATAAATATGAATGCTTTGTAACTTTTGAATATTTGATTATCAAATAAATGATGTTGATTTATTTATGTTATGATTTCACTAGTGTGCTATGAAATTGGTATATGAGTAATTCCTCAGGAAGTCTCCAAAAGTTGAGACTTGGAAAAGAAAAGAAATAGAAATGTGACTTCGCTTGCTTCCTGGGCGGCCCGAAGAAAGAAAGAAAGGAATGTCCAATGTGCAAGCATGCGACAAATAGCATGCTAGCCATATAGGGTGGGGGAGGCGAGGTATTACAAAGGTGGTATCAGAGCCTAGGCTATAGATGCCTTGGGCAGATTTAAAAAGAGTTGACTCATATAGAGAGTCGGGAGCTCAGGATGTAGCTCCCTAGGTAAAACTTTTACTTTGAATCAATTTAGAATGCCCTACCTCCTATTTTGAAATTGTTTTGAAAAGACTATTTTTCAAATGAAGATATATATTTTTCAAATGTTTTGTTTGGATACAAAGATTACAAGTTGAGCTGATAGTGGGAAAGCCTTGTCTTGAGTAAACCTAAACATTGAAAGGGAGATGGGTTATCTCATTCTAGAAAGCTGATTGCTAAGCAAACTTCATTCTCACCGCCCAACTAGAAGTTCTCCCACCAGCTTGTACAAGTAGGCGGAGTTAAAAAATGCACTTATATTTTTCTATGACAAAATTGGGAGGAGTTGTTAAAGGGTAAAGTGAAATAGAATACAAAGATGGCACCTAAGGTAGTATTAGAAATGGTTGTGGGTCGAGCCTTTGCAATCGAGTGATTAAGACCCTAGGTCTAGGAAAGAGACCTTAGGTGGAGAATTGGGTGTTGCCAGGGGTGGCACATTGGATCATAAATAAAAACTTTTAGAATATAGGTTAGAGACTAAAAATGTGTGAAGACAAAACACTTGATTGGTCAGGACACGAGATTAGGAGGACCCTGTATCTTGGGTTTTTATGTGGTATGGGACGGATAAAAACTCAGGGGTATGAAGGAATTCTAGACTCAAAGAATGACATACCATATTTGGTGAATGATCGATAACTTTGGAAGAGCTTGTTTTCCTATGCTTGGTTGGTATGCGATGGTCAAGTATAGTGGGGCTTGGGAGACCTTAGTCATCAAGACATTTGCAAAATTCTTTGGGTCTAGTGAGATCTCTGAGTGAAAGCTTATGCCAACGGACAAGGGTGGTATAGGACACACAAACTCAGAGGCACGGATGGAAGCTTGGAATTTCGCTATGCTAGCATGAAATTGTGTGATTGAATGATTGTTTGATTGTTTGAATGCATGCTATGTCCAAACTTTATATATCACATGTAATGTGATCATGAAACCAAATCATGTACCTAACAACATTAGTGGGCCTTGAAATACTCAAATATAACTTAGAAGAATAAACTTATAGGTTATTGAAAAAATTGAGAACCTAAAGATATGAATTTAGAGTCATGATAGCACGAATGAAACAAAAACTTGAGGAAATGAATACAATAGACGATATAGGAAAGACAACCATTTTCTCAAGTTTGGAAAAACATTTTGTATCCTTAGGATAAGCAAAGACAAGATGTGTACCCTAGATTAATGTTCTCCTTAAAACTTCTAATGATACCTTATATGATTCTAAAATGCTTTGAATTGTAGATAATGGCAAGAATCTAAGGAAACCCGACAAGAGAAGAAAACATCGATACATCTGATCAAAGAAACCAAAGGGCACTTGTGGTAGTAGTAACTTCCATTAGAGAAATCTTATTACTAGAGATAATGGCAAAAATCACTCGACAGGTAGTCGAACAAGCGATGAAGACTCTACCTCCAATATAGTCGCTGCCGTAGGTTCACAATCATCAAGTGTCATTACCAAATGAATCGAGAATAGAAATTAAGAGGCTAGTCATTCTTTGAGGCTAACTACATCCAAGGGAACGATTGCTAGGGCCAAATTAATCAAGAAAAACATAACTTCAAGCGATCCCTAAAGAGCCAAAGCAAAGGACCACAAGAGACAGAGAATGAAAACAAGAAAGAAAATCTTAAACACAATCTAACAGTACGAGAAAGGAGCAGTTGGAGTAGGCCAAATGTCAGGAGTTGTGTTTTCATTGTAGCCATCTGAGACATATAACAGAGGTTTGTCCTACTAAGACTGAAGCTCCTCAGCAACAAAAACAGCCCAACCATGCTAAAGAGGAGTAGGGGAAATAAACGAAAAGACTGAGACTATGTTTCTTTTGTAGGCAGAGGGACATATAATGAACAATTGCCCTATAGAAGCACCAGCTCCAACTCCTCAGCAGCAATAATAGAAATATAATTAGATAAACAATTAGGATGAAATTGATTTTAAGGGTAAGTTGTAATCCCTAGAATTTTGACGGAATTATTGGATGATTGAATAAAAGAATTTGAATGAAATAAAAAAATTTTAGCACAAAAGATTTATTTCCAAATTATTTACTAGGAATGCCACCAAATAGACAAGTAGAATTCAAGATTCAAGTTCACACTAGAACTATCCCTTAGATATGCCCCTACCAATTGAGTTAAAGACTCAGCTAGACAAGCTCCAAAAAGATAGATTCATTAGACCAAGTAAATTATCATGGAGAGCTCCGGTGTTGTTCGTGAAAAAGATAGATGAATCCATGAGATTACGTGTCAACTATTAGAAGATAAATTGGACGACAACAAAGAATATGTACCCTTACTTAGGATAGAGGATCTATTTGAGAAAACCTCCCATTTCTCTAGGATTAACCCTAGGACAGAAAATCAACAGTAAAGGATAAGTAACCCTTACCAAGGATAGAAGACCTATTGAGAGAAGCCACAAATTTCTCTAATTGATTGATCTTAGGTTAGAATATCACTAATTGCAAATCCTATTGTCAGACATACACAAGAAAACCTCTAGGACTCGATGTCGACAATTTGAATTCACAGTCATGATGTTTGACTTAACCCAACTTGATAGCATTCATGGATCCGATGAATGAAGTGTTTGGGAAATACTTGGACCAGTTATAGTAGCACTTATTAATGACACCCTAATCTACTATAGGTTGAAAGCTAAACGTATAGAACGCTTGAGGAAACACTTAGGAAAAAAAATGCATTACATGCTAAGTGCGAGTCTTGAATGAGGATGGTAGAGTTCCTTGGCTATATGGTGCAATAGAAGACATCTTGGTAGACCTAAAAAGGTGGAAACAACCCAAGATAGTTATAAAAATTTGGGCTTAGCTGGATATTTCTCAAAATTAGTCGAACCCATTACCAAATCGACTAGGAAAAGGAGCCAAGTTCCATTGGGAGGATTTAGAGGTTTTATTTTGTTCATTTTAATTGCAACGGAACTGAATGTATATTTTTCATTTGAATTTAATTTCACTGTTTTATACGTAATTACTTTGGTTTTGGATTTCAAATGATCAAGTTACTATAAAATGATTTTGATGATTTTATCTGCTGTAACATTTATTCTGATGATTTTAAATGATTTGTTATATGAGTTTCCTACGAAATGATTTCAAATTTTAGTTTATTTTATTTAACTGTGAAAATCCGGTGAATTCAATGAAAGTTAATTTGATCTTTTATCTTCTATGAATTATGTTTTCAGATATATTTCCTTGAGAATTGTCTATCAGGAAATTTGAATTTTAAGAAAAGAATTTTGATAGAAAATTTTAAGTAGCATTCCGATTCTCAACGAGTGATGACCCGCACGTGAGGCATCTTCGCGCTAAACCCATACTACGTGACGGGAGGTTCGATTTGGAGTCAAGGTGTTATAGAGCTTGTACCGATGGCTTTGTTGGTAACTGTGGCTACACCTGTGGCTGTACCGATACTGATGGCTGTGCTAATGCTGATGGTTCTAGGGTCCTTATAGCCTGCTCCATTGCTCTTTACATCATCTCAGTGATGGCTTCTAGCGTCAATATAACCATCACTGGTGCTGGTGCCACAGGAGTGCCCTCATTACTATGGCCCATCTTGGCTTTATCCCTGCCTCTAGCCATACCTCTCCTAGGTCTACCTTGACCTCTCGGCATTATCTACAAGTCAAAGATTTATTTCAATATCCAAAAATTTTAATTGTATTGAAGCAAAAAATTTTCAATAATAGAAAATGGAATGTAACTACGGTCCTGCTTCAATTTGGTATGAAAGCTTTTTTTTTTTTTTTTTGTAATACCCCAACCCTCGAGAGTTAGGTTTATGCTCAACTACAAGGCGGGCCAGGTCCTATGTTACATTTATAAATACACAACTTGCATCTCGATTCCTTTATTCTAACTTTTATTGAACCTTTTATGAGTGCCTCACCCAATTTGATCAATCTTAAATTCAATAAGACATTACAAGTAGAAAAAATAATATTTCTAACTCTTTATTTATTCAAAATAAAATAAAGAAATTTATTATTAAATTCATATAATCAAAGAAAAGAGTACATAACTCTAAAACTTAAAACAAAAATTTAGTGGAAGTCTTCATTCAAAATTTGGGCAATATATGCCCTTATATAGAAACTTTCTAAAAATAGACTTTCTAATTCCTTAGCAAGCTTGATCATGCATTTCAAATTCCTGAAAAATAAACGGAATGGATAAACACATAGCCCAGTGGATCATCCATCAAACAACAAGCTTGTTATTTTAAAATCTCTAACATATTCAAATTCACACACTTTCAAACATTAAGTGATTCATACATCAAATTGGTTCAAGTTGACTTTATGACTGAAAGGGGTTCTACTCCCTTGATGTTCTTAATTTAGATACTCCTCTTTAGGGTGGAAAGAAATTTCTTTGTTACTTTCCATTGGTTGTCACATACCAAGTATCTCTTAGTTATACTTTGCAACCACACACTCCAAGCATGTGTTAAGAACACTCATAGCACTCATACGGGTCACTATGACAGTACGTGATTCTTATCTTCACTTTCTTATGTTTAATATCACATAATCATAAAAAAAATTCAGAATATAAATTTCAGAATTTTAAATAACCAAGAAAGCATGAAAACATCATATGGTATGCTTGAAACTTTGAAATAAATCCTAAATATGGATTCTAAGCATGACATGTTCTTATGAGTGATTAAAAACATAAAAACATGTTAAACTGGAGTTGAAACATGATTAAACATGCCGAAAATTGATATTAAACATGTTGTAATCTAAAACTACACATGCAAGAACATGCTAGGAATTCAAAATAAGAAGGTAATGTTTTAGAAATTCCCTCCACCTTAATCCAAATTTCTTGTTGAATCCGGCAGAGGTTCCCTTTATCTACCACTTTTAAAACTTTAAGAACTTTTAACCACCAACAAAAACAACTCTCTAAAATACTGAAATCAGAATTTCTTACACAAGAGAGAAAAGAGAAGTAAGAAGAGGTGCCATAAAGAGGGCAAGGACAGGCAAAGAGGGTCTAACACCCCAATTTTCAACCGAATCTCTTGTCACGTGTTACCTCACGTGTGGATAGTCGCCCGTTGAGAATCGAGATGCTATTTAAAACCCTTTGTCAAATCTTTTTCTTTAAAATAAAGTTCATAAGTTGTTTCTAATAAAATATCTGAAATTACGTTTTGGATAAAATAAAAGATTCACATAATGTTACTAGTTTCACTGCATTTTTTTTTATCAATTAAATCAAACAGGCTAGAACTAGAATTTAAAAATTTAAAAATTACAATTTAAGCAGCGGAGTCACTACAAAAACCTATATTAAAAATAATAATTGTTAAACATATAATATCGTTCAAAGATATAATCAACTGAAATTCAAAATCAAAACAAATACTTGTAAACAGTGAAATTAAATTCAAATAAAAATTATACATGAGATTCTATTACAATCAATTAAATAAAATACGACCTCTAAAGCCACTATCCCAGACGACCTCTCCATGAGGTGTCCAATAGAAAGTGCGAGTCTTTTGACGTAGACTGTTGTGCACTACGTCCAAGCATTCTTGAAAATGAAATGGGAGTGAGCTTAAAAGCCCAGTGGATTTTTCCTACACATCACACACATTATACAGACCCAATCCAAAACATTACAAACACTTTCAAACATTAGGCGTTTCAAAACATTCATTTGGTTTTGGTTGAAATCTGAAACCGAAAGAGGGTTGAGATGCCTCTTGACATTCCTCGTGATCTAATCTAATCGTTATCGTAGATAGTCTCAAGTACCATCTAAAATTAGTTATATCTCAGTATCACAGTCTAAGAGAGAATACTTACCATGGCTCGTACCATCTCCCAAAGACTTCGAACTATTGCAGACAGCTCAAGGTTGGGAATACCTACGATCCGCCTTCTAGTTCGTCGATCTCAAGCGGTGACATATAGGAGATACCATCTCGATCTACTTCAGGCTCGTCGATCGCACCGGTACGTGGATTCTTAATAATCCTTCGTTTTATTTTTAGTGTCACACACATAATAGAAAATAAATCAAGCAATGCATGCAATTAAAATAATAAAGTGCATGATTAAATAATGAAATCCAAGTGTATGATTTTTTATTTATGTAAACAATAATAAATTAATCATTCATTATCCATCATTCAAGCATACTAAACAATTTCACTCAATTTCCTAATTGAAATTCAAATAACCTAGAACTATTCAAACAAATGCTTTGAATTTAAAATCCATATAATATGGATGAGTAAGGAAATCCCGCCCTCCTAATTTCGCAGATCTTCAGGGCTTCCTTGTTTTCCTTCGAGCTATTCGTAAGAATCTGAAATTCAATAATAAATAAAAATTTCTAAGCTCCTAATTTATATTAAATCTTATTCTAAATATTCTTAAGCTTAAAATTTTCTAAACTAATTATGAAGTATAGATATTTAGTTTCAACTAATTTTGGATTATTCCTAAATTCTAAAATTTTATACATTTTAATTAAAATAACTTCTAAGTCCTCTAAGTTTTCTTAATTTGCAATTAAAACTTTAATAATTTACTTGCAAGCTTTTTCATAAATTAGATATCTAATAACTGAATCTTCTCAATTTAAATGATTTATTTATATCATAATTAACTTAGTTATGAACAAAATAAAACTTCTAAATGTTACATATTTAGTTTCAAGGCCTAAAATTTTATTTTTTTCTTATAAAAGATTTTAAACTCCTAAAGGTTTATTTTTTATGTTTTCAACTAATTGGATTATTAAATTTTAAACTTCTAATATTAAATAAAATTATTAATATGTTGGAAAGTTATTTTCTTTTTTCAATTCTAATTTAAAAGATTAATTAAATTAATTTCATTAATCAATTAATGCTCATGTTCAATATTTAATAAATAGTCTAAATTTAAATTTATTTAATTTAAATTTTTTAATAAATATTCTAAACTAATTTTTTGTAATCGATTTAATTAGTTTCCATTTAAATAAGAAGATTTTAAATATTTTCTATTTGCATCTTGCTTCTAAATAAAATTTGATTTCTAATATTCGAAACTCCGAATCTTCCTTAAGCTTTGATATTTTTATTCTAGACATCTATTAAACTTCACAAGCATCAAAAATAATATTTCTACTAAAATATTCAATAAAGTTCTAATTTCAAATTTTATTTTTGTTTTTTTTCCTAAGATCATCTAAAAATATTTTCCATACTAACTAGAATTAAAATTCTAACTCATACCTTGCGTTGTCTTCTTCGTGCGAGTGATGCCCCATGACAAGCCCTTTTTTGTTGCACGTCGCTCTTCGTGCAGATCACATCAGCTACAACCTTCTCTAGTTCAAGAATCACCCACTTCAACAAGCCACAACCTAATTCTAAAATCATATTTCAACAATTTATTCTCATGTCCAACAAGTCGAACCCATTTAACCAACATCAAACCCACGCAATTTATTTTCCAGCAAGTCCATGAAACGACTAGCAATCTCAAATCTCCTTCATTCTTCAATCACCGCCAGCAAAATCATACACAACAACAACTAGCAACCAGCATCCAACAAGCCAAAATCACACTATCAGATTTAGTTCATCCTCATCATCAAAACCCGAAAATCATTGCCAAACCAAATCACTACAAACCTAGAAATGCCCAAATCCAAAGAAGAATACCCAAATTAGATTTGAAAACTAACTAAAAAAAATCCCACATAAAACCAGATTTTGTTCATCGTTTCCGTCCGTCCATCGTTTAACACCAACATCAATCAAACCCCCAATCCGTTCAACAGTTCAATCATGCTCAATCCTCAACCAAACTCATTCCATCACACAATTTCACTAGGATTTAAAACTAAAAGTTTCATCATCACTTTCCCTATTTCAACGACCGGCAAGACCAAGAAATGAGGAAATTTTTCAGTTGTTCTTCCGTCCATTCTTTGCTGAGCACGAACCAGAATTTGAAATCAAAGAATTGATCGTGCTTCTTCTATCTTCTATTGAATGACGCACCACTAAAACCAAAACCAGATTTTTTTGGTTTTCTTCCTCTGTTTTCGTTCCATGGCCAACCGAGCAACAATAGGAAATTAAATCCTGACTTCATCTCAAACACCCCAAAATTCCAATCCAACCAAGCCCTAATCTCTTCTCCTTTGTTCGTGCAATTCTTCCCAAGAGCAGCAGCAGCACCGCTGCTGACTTCATTTTCTCCTTTGTCTGGCAATAGCAATGACAACCAGCCATAGCTGGTTTTGTTCTTCCTCTTCTTCACGCACGGTCAGTCCATCTTCTTCAAACAAACGCACCAGCAACACATCCCTCTTTCAACCCCTCATTCACATTCGTTCGGCAACATGTATAGCAACAGCGAGCATAGCTGTTGGTCCATCTTCTCTTCACTACTTTCCTCTGTTTTGATCGTCCAAACCAACACTCCCTGTTCGCACCATCTTCTTCTTCATTCCCGGTTCTTCTTCTTTGGTTCATCCGGTTGCTAGCAAAACCAGAAAATTCTGGTTTCCTCTTTTCCTTGCTTCCTCTTCTTCCTTCTTCCTTCTTCCTTCTTCCAAATTATTCTTCGTCGTTCCAAAATTTTCAAAATATTTTTTTTCTTTTTTTGATCCGCCCAAACCACGAATGCTACAAACCAGAAATTTCTGGTTTTTTTTTTCATTTCATTTTAGAAAAATCTAAACCCAAATTTTTTAGAATATAATATTTTATTTTATTTTTTAAAAAGTAACATGTACACGCGAGGTTAATTTGATTTATTTTCATTTTTGAATCATTCACATCATAAGCTATAAAATAATTTATTTTTCAAAAGCATATTCTATATTTATGTTTTAATAATTATAATTTTTTTTATTTATATTTACATGTATATTATTATTTTTTATTTTTTTTTGTTACTCAATATAAAATTTTCATTCTCAAATAAATCTTAAATCTTTATTTTTATTATATATATTCAATCTTATTTGTTTCTTTTATGTCTGTGAACACAATTAAAGGTTTAAAGTACATTTTAATATCTCTTGGACATCCTCTATTAGTCGGGAAACATTCTAATATGTTGTGATTCATGAAATCAAATAAGTTTCTAATATGAGCACACAAAAACAAAGCTTTGGAATGTTTCTTATTTTTTTTGGATTCTATCCCCTTTTGACTCCACATGTTAGCACGAGGTAAGTTTATATTTTCTAATTTTTCTTCGATGAAGGAATCTTTCTATATCTCTTTAAATCAACCACTCTCCACTAAACTTCTATCTTGGGTTTGTCACATGTGTGCCCACACACACATATGAGATGTTTTGTATGAAACCTTGGTATACTTGATCATTTACACACATGGGATCATTTTTCATGGTTTCAAATAATGTAAATGCCCCATTGAGGTTGAGTAGGGTCAGGGTGTACATGATCATGGTGTTTCACCCATGTGACTTGCACATGTTTAGGAGTGGCTATGCATTCATGGGTCTACAAAAGTTTAATAAAAATTAATATCTCCTTATTTACAAAAAATTATGATTTATAAACCTATAGTTTTGGAATAACATGAAAAATTAAGAATTTTAATATATAATTTGGCAAAATTGGTTTTTATTTGCTTTTTTATTTAGAACCCACTAAAGGTACTATGAAATGAAAATTCAAATCTTGGCCAATTGTTCTAATTTTTGGAAATGTTATTTATTTTTTTAGTTCATGTCATCCTATTTTATTTTGGGTCATTTGATTCTTTGAAGTATCCTAAATGCCAATTCTTTCTAATTTAGACCTTTTGAAGGGCGTTTGGCAAATGAAAACCCTAATCTTGACCAATTATTTTAATTTTTGGATATGTTGTCTAATTAGTTGGTTCATGTCACCTTACTTAGTTTTAGATTGTTTTGGGTCCCTAAGGGTCACCAAATGAGACTTTCGGAAACCTACCAAATTTAGCCCCAAAATGAGTTCGGTTTCATTTTGCACACAATTTCATTGAATTGATCTTGAATTTCATTTAATTAAATACAGAGTTTTCAGGGTATTACATTTTTTCCAAAACTTCGGATACTGTGACTTGTGATAATGTCGACTCATTTAACCCACCTATACCCTTCACGTTGTTGTGCTATTGTGACTCTAAATTCAAGTATCTAGGTTTTCGATTTGTTTTAGTGGCCTAAGGGTTTATGCTTCTAAGTCAACAACAATCTATTTGTTTCTGCGTATGGCAATTTGGGCAAAATACTCAAATTAATCATACTACATATCAATCATGCAAGCACACAACAAACAATCAAAAGATGAACACTGGCATGATGGAATCCCAAGTTTTCATTTGTGCTTAAGCCTAAACTTTCACTCAGAATTTCTATCACGGTTAATATACTTTCGCCAAATCCTGGTATCCAAGGATGACGCAAGACCCACCGTACGCGATCTTCCCATTAAAGCAAAATACAGTGCATGCAAGTTCTTCTAAAGAAACCAATCATTGCCCATTACAATTTTACAAATGTCTCAATTTCTAAGGCTTTGCAAGCCCCACTATGCTTGACCATCCCATACTAGTCATACACAGTGCGTACAAGTTCTGCCAAGGAATCGATTACTCACCATACATGACCCATCATTCTTCAAACCCAAGATTCCTCCATACCCCTAAATCCCTTTGCATCCCATAAATACATAGAAACTAGAGGTATAAGATCTTCCTAAGCTGTGTATTAACCAAACAAGTATGCGTTGTCACATTCTCAGTTTCTAACTTATGTCCTAAAAGCTTTTATTTTAGATCTACTGCAATCCCGAGACAACACCCAGTCTTTACCTAGACCTATAGTCTCTGTCCTTGGCAATTCCTATTTCACTGCTCAAAATTTTTAAAACTCGGTGAAAACCATTTCTAGTGAAAATCAAATCCGATGACCATTTCGTTTCAATGAAAATTCTATTCCCAAAGAGCTATTAACTGAGTTCTAACTTTTTCCAACGAGCTACTAACTAAGCTCTGTTACTATCATTGTAACACCCTGGCTCACGGTCCCACGTGTTCCCTTAGGCCGCGCGTGGAGAAGAGACGCCCACTCGATTGGAGAAGCCGTTACCATATCATCTGCCGAGTGCTGGCGACACTACTTCTTTCTTTCACAACTTTATTTCAAATCTCATTAGTGAAACATTCCAATAGAATTTTCAATGTTAATTAGAAATAATTTTGAAAATAGACAATTTGTGTAACCATCATTTTCTCAAGTAAATAAAACGATTTAATAGAAATATTTGGCCTAAAGGGCCCCAGTCCAACATTATATAATAGATTGGAATTTTCAGAAGTAAATTAAAATACTTAAAGTATTTGAAAGTCTGTTAGTACAAAAAGCAAAAAAAAGGGGCATATGTCTAGTTCAGGTTAAATACCAATGTTAAACAAAAGATTTAGGAAACATGAAAACCTTCAAAATGGGGTTTCAACAAAATAGTAGAGTCTTCCGTGGTGTTGGTCAACTCATACAACTTCAAGGGTTACCTGAAAAAGAAAGCGAGTGAGCTCGAGAGCCCAGTGAATCATACCTATACATCGCTAGCATTATTTAAACTAGAAAACAAAACATGCAAGCACTTTTATAGCATTAGGTGTTGCACACATTTAATTATTTTATTGTAACCTAAGACTGAAAGAGTCCATAACCCTCTCGGTAAGCCCCTGTGGTCCAGGAGCGAATTCGGATATGCTATACAGCTATACCGTTGGGACCACAGTCTAAGGAAGGGGTAACGCTTTACGACTATTGCCAACTTTCAAAGACAATATCAGTTGTCACGGGCAGCTCTCTGGTGGGGGTACCTACGATGCGCTCATGGCTCGTCCATTGCAAGGAGACATACGATGCGTTGGTAGCTCATCCATTGCACCAATATGCGTGTTCTTAATCATCTATTAATCTTCTTTAGTTTTATAGTTCATTCCAATTCATACCAATCATCATTCGACATAAAAATAAATTTCCAAATAAAAGAGGTTTGCATGCTTGAACATTCAAGAAATACTTCAATGGAGCCAATCTCCACGCAAGATATTTAAACAAATGATCGGTCATCATGAATTCACATTACATCATTCCAAATAGGAATCAAAAAAATATCATAGCATGTTTCTAGTTACATTAAATATAAAAACGCATCATGTTTTGCATTCAAAGTCTAAATAAGGCTAGGGAGTGCAGTATTCCCACTAACATGAATGTGCCAGAAGTTTTCCTTGCGTCCCTTTGATGAGATATATAGCTCAACCCTTTAATCTCGCAATAGAAAAATTAATGTAATAACTTTACTAGGCTCTTATTGCCTCTCAAACTTAAATAAAATAATCACAACCATAATACCCTCCCAAAATTCTCTTTAAGCTCTTAAATGAATAATTTCACTTAAATAGGATTACTCCAACATTCAATATTTGCATTTAGATTCCAAATAAATTTGATCCCCTATCTCTGAACCCCCAAACTTCAATAATATTTCTTTTCCAATCAAAATCGTCTATGCATATTACAATAAATTTATTACGAATAAAATAAGACTTCTAAATATCAAGCTCCCAATTACAGGGTGCAAAAATCCCATTTTTTTCCTATAAAAGATCCTGGATCTCCAAAAATTCATTCTTGACAAATTTGATAGTAAATTTGTAAAATAAAAGTCCTAATGAGCCCAAAATTCTAGTTATTCATTCAAGTTGAATTTAAAATAAATATTGGGCATTCACATCGAATTTTAAGGTGAATAATGAGACTTGGATATTTTCAGGGTACTCGCGAGAGACTTATATATTTATTTATTTAAAATGGAAGCCTTCATGCGAATGTACACCATTTGTGGTCCTCACTCACATTTTTCTTTTATTTCCAACATCCAAATAATTTTAAATAAATGACATGTAATAGTATAGCAAAAAATATGAACCTCTAGGTGTTGGTCATTTGCAAAATGCGAGGCTTCACAAATATTATTTTTCTTTCATATCTAACACATCTGAAAAACACATTCCTAACAAATAATAACTTGCAAAAATATTAAAACATAAAACCTAAGTCTTGGGCATTCAAAAAATGCAAAGCTTCACAAAATAAGATAAAAAAAATGTAAAGCTTCGTATGTGGTCACAAATGTGAAGGTTTCTCATTCGCGAGCCTCAAATTCGAGACTCTTTCGCATGGGGTTTGAATGTGAAGGTCTCGCATTTGCGAGCATCGAATGCGGAGGAGTCAAAACACTCAAAATCCCATTTTTCACATTAATAGTCAAATAAACCCCACAAAACAAGCATCTAATGCAAGATTTTTCTAGAACGATAGAGATCTATGCCTGCAGCTTGGTTTCCCTTTCATTCCCCTTTCGAAACTAGATTTGATGCCCTAGATCTATAACAAATCCAAATACTCACATTCAAGCTTCACATTATAGCAATAATCTACTAAAACACCAACACAAATAATCTAAAACATCCATTAGAGGGCAAAATGAAGCTCAACATGTTCCTAACAATTTCGGACACCACGCATAGCAGTACACTGATTTTTCTCCTTTTTCTTCCTCGCATGGACGCACCGGCAGCAGAAATGTTCACTGCTTCTTCGTCCATCCGTCTTCTATGGACCAGCAGCTGCAGATCTCATTCTTCTTCCATACATAGACAGCTCTAGTTGTGATTTCATTCCCGCGCTCTTCGCGCACCAGCTGCTACAAATCTTCGTTTTGATCTTCGTCACGCGGATACCACCAGCAGCAAACTGGTTTCAATCTGATCTTCGCGCAAGATGATGCACACCATCCCGATCTTTTTTCCTTGTTCTTCACACAAGCACCAACATGTCTTCTTCTTCGTTTCACACTTGAAAACACACTAGCAGCGAGGCTGTTCTCTTTTTCTTCGCGCACAGACGTACCAGTAGTTGCAAAGGTTGTTTCGTTTTAATCTTCTTCCTTGCGATGCAAGAACGCTCCACTAGCAACAGATCTGCGCCAGATCTAGTGTTCCCTTTTTCTTCCTCACCCAATCGCAGCTTAGATTTGTGTTTTTCGCGCACAAATCTCAGATCTCGCGTCTCCTATTTTTTTCCTTATTGTTTCCATTTTTTTCATCTTGTCTCTTTCCTCTTTCTTTTTATTTCCTTGCTCAAGGGGAAAAATAAGGGTTTATTTTATTTTATTTTATTGTTAGTTGTGTTTTTTTGTTGTTCAAGAGTCGAGTAAAAAAGGAAAGAAAAGAAAGAAAAATATAATAAGAACCTATTTTGTTTCTTTGTTTCCGCCAAATTCGTGCATTTGAAACTTCGCGAAATTTTTGTTATTATTATTATTTTTTTTTCGTACTCTTCATGCCTTCATAACCATACAAGCTTATTTCTTTATTTATTTATTATTCTCCCTTTTTTTATTCTTCTGTTCCCTCAAAACAGAGCAAACAAGTTATATATATATATTTTTTCTTGACATCCATGTTATGATTTATTGTACTAACCATATGATATTCAAACATGTACATATATATATATATGATTTTTATTTAATTTATTTAGTTGATAAATTTATATTTTTGATTTCGGTGTGACGTGCTTGCGTTACAAAAATTTTGGTTATTACAATCGACCCCCCTTTAAAAGAATTTTGTCAAAATTTAAAAGTATAGGTATCTGTATGATGCTATCTTGTCAGGTTTTCCTGGCAAAGAGATTTGGATACTTCGTCCACATCTCGCTCCCCAACTCCCCGGTTGCCTCTTCTAAATCATGATGCCTCCACAACACCTGAACCAAAGGAATGTCCTTGGTCTTGAGACTTTGCACCTTACAGTCTAGTATTGTAATTGTTGGTTCCTTGTAAGTTGCATTGACTCGAAATACAACTTCTTCCCAGTGTATGATATGTGATGAGTTTGGTTCGTACTTCCGCAGTATCAATACGTAGAATACATTATGCACTAAGGACATTTGGTTTGGCAAGTTAAGCTAGTAGGCGCATTCACTAACTCGTCTAAGTATCTCAAACGGACCGGTAAATCTTGGTGCCAACTTCCCTTTGATTCCAAACCTCTTAATCCCCTTCTGTAGGCTAATCTTCAAGAACATTCTGTCGCCTAGCTGAAATTCTGTAGGCTTTCTTCTCTTGTCTGCATAGCTCTTCTCTCTACTCTGAGCTGTAGCTAGCCTCTTCCAAATCTACTTTACCTGAGTGGTCATCTCCTCTACCAATTCTGGTCCTGTAAGTACCTGATCCTCGAAGTTTGCCCAACAAGATGGTGATCTGCAGGGTTTGCCATAGAATGCTTCATATGGAGCCATTTTCATGCTCGCCTGATAATTGTTATCATACGCAAACTCTGCCAAGTGTAGGTACTTGCTCCAATTGCCCTTAAAATCAAGGACACAAGCCCTCAACTTATCTTCTAATATCTGAATGACCCTCTTCGATTGCCCATCGGTTTGAGGATGGAACGCTGTGCTCATGGTGAGTCTACTCCATAATTTTTTCTACAAACTCTGCCAGAATTGATAAGTGAACCTTGAATCTCTGTCAAACACGATGGTCTTAGGAACACCATGGAGCCTTACAATTTCCTTAACATATAACTCTCCAAGTTTCCCAACGGGATCTATAGATTGAATGGGTAGGAAATGAGCTACCTTTGTCAGTCGATCAATAATTACCCATACAGTGTCTTCTCCTTTCCGATTCCTTGGTAGGCTGCTCACAAAATCTATTGCAATATTATCCCACTTCTATTCTAGTATAAGAAGAGGTTATAACATCCTTGAAGGTTTCTTATGCTCTGCCTTCACTTGCTGCATGTCAAAAATCTAGAGACATACTAGGCTATGTACCTTTTCATGCTTCTCCACCAATATGTCTTCTTCAGATTTTGGTACATTTTGTCACCTTTGGATGTATTGTGTACTTAGTTTGATGAGCTTCATCCAAGATGGTTCTTTTGCTCTGCCCACTACCTGGCACACAAACTCTATTCCCAAGCCTCAACATACCCTCTGCATCAATTTTGAAATATGTATGATTGCCTTGTTTAACACCCTCTGTAAGATCAACAATCCACTTGTCACTTTTCTACTTGTCTCTAATTTGGTGTAATAGGTCCGGTTGGCAAGTCATAGCGTACAAATACGCTCGTTTCTCATTTGATGCAATACCCAGGTTATATTCATTGATTAACTGGTACGTCTGTCCTCAATCCTCATCCTTCTTACTAATTTTTCTGATGAGTGCATCGGCCACCACATTAGCTTTACCCGGATGGTAGTGCATCTGAAAATCATAGGCTTGTAAAAATTCTACCCACCTTCACTGCCTCAAATTTAATTCTTTCTGGGTATAAACATATTTTAGGCGCTTATGATATGAAAATAGATCAAAACTCTCCCAGTAGAGATAGTGTCTCTAGATCTTCAGTGCGAACATAATCGCTGCCAATTCTAGATTATGAGTAGGGTAGTTTCGTTCATGGGTGTTCAATTGCCTTGAAGCATAAGCTACTATCTTTTTGTCTTGCATCAACAATAGTCCTAATCCAATCAGTAAAGCATTGGTGTATAGAGTGTACCTTACACCACGAGTAGGCATGACTAGAACAGGTACTGAAGTTAATCTTTTCTTTAGTTTTTGGAATGCTTGTTCACATTTACCATTCCAAATGAATTTCTCTCCCTTTTTGGTTAACTTAGTCATTGGTCCAGCTAATTTTGAGAAATCTTGGATGAACAGGCAATAGTATCCAGCCAAACCTAGGAAGCCTCTGATTTCTGTGATAGTCGTAGGTTGCTTCAAGTTCGATACTGCCTCTACTTTTTTAGGGTTTATTGATATCCCTTCAACCGAAACCACGTGGCTAAGGAACTTGACCCTTTTCGTCCAAAACTCACATTTGTTAAGCTTGGCATATAATTTATTTCTTTTCAATACCTCTAAGATGATATGAAAATGGTCCACGTGTTCATCCTCTGATCTAGAATAGATCAGAATTTCATCCACAAATACCACAACAAACCAATCTAGGTACTATCTAAAAACTTTGTTCATTAGATCCATAAGTGCGGGTGACGCGTTGGTCAAACCAAATGGCATCATTGTGAACTCAAAATGCTTGTATTGAGTTCAGAAAGCTATCTCGTATATGTCAGGCTCTCTGATCCTTAGCTGATGATACCCTGATTGTAGATCAATCTTGGAGAAGTGAGTAGCTTCCCTCAAGTGATCAAACAGGTCCTCTATTCTGGGCAACGAATAATTGTTCTTTATCGTTGCTTGGTTCAACCTTTGGTAGTCCGCACACAACTTCATGGATCCGTCCTTTTTCTTTACAAATAGGACTAGAGCTCCCCATGGTGACTCGTTGGGTCTGATAAAACCTTTCTCGTGGAGCTCATACAATTGTGTCTTTAGCTCTATTAATTCCACTGCCGCCATTTTGTAGGGTAGAATGGCTATTGGGTTAGTGCCTGGATCCAGCTCTATCTTGAAGTTCAATTGTCTGTGTGGTGGGAGTCCATGTAGATCATCTGGGAACACATCTGCGTATTCTCGGTTCACAGGTATCTTCCATATCTCACTAAGCCTCTCTACATCTGTCTGAAGTCCTCTTTCTATTTAATAACATGTAACATAGCTGTTATCGGACTTCTTGACAATTTTTGCATATCCCCATTTATTTTCAGTATCTCACTAGAGGGTAATGTTATTGTTACCCTGCTTTCGAATAGTCAATTCATGCCTAATATTGGGTCAACCAGTCCATTCCCAATATCACATCATATCCATTAAAATAGAGTGCATAGAGATCAATTGAAATCAACTTATCCCCAAACTTGAGTTCACACCTATAATACTTCTTTGAACTTATAGTAGCCCCTATGGGCGTGGCTACATCCAATTGTACAGCCAATGGGCTTGTTACTAACTGCAGCATATTCACTAGATTTTTATAAATAAATGACCTTGTGGCACCCGAATCAAACAAAACTTGCACAGCAACACCAAACAACAAAAACGTACCTTCTACTACAAGAGTGGGGTCAGTTTGAGTGTCTACAACATACAGTTTGGCTTGGTTTCTCTGCGGTGGCTGTGGTTGTGTTTGCTGCCTTTGCCGAGGGTGCTTACCTTGTCCACAGGTTTGCTGTTGCTGCAGCTACTGGGGCGTTGGGGCCTGTGTTCTGGTAGGACAATACTTTGCAATGTGCCCTTGTTGATTGCATATATAACACAACTTTGCATTCTAGCCTGGTCTTTCTAATAATCTTTAGCACGGTCGAGTTGAGCCTACTGTGCCTGTGGCTGTCGCTAAGGCTAAGGTGCTATGTGCCCCTCCTGTCTGCTCGACCTCTTCTGTGAAGGTCCCACTGCCTGCTCTAACCTGGTCCTCTTCTTACCTCTCAATGACTGCTCGAACTCCAAGTCTTTCTCCACGATCTTTGCCCTCTCCACAACATCCATCAAGATCGTTAACTTAAACGATGCCAAGATCTTTCTTATCTCCACTTTCAAACCCTCAATAAAACGGTCTGCCTTGGACTGCTCGTCCATGATCAAAGTTGTAATACCTCATCATTTTGTCAACAAAGAATTATGAATGAAACAAAATTCATTGAGAAAAATTGGAGGCCAATGAAACCTTATTATCAAGATGATCTAACTAATGATATAAGGTTAGTGGAATTATCAAATTATAATTAATTATGCAATTATGGAATTAATTATCCAATAAGTAGAGTGAATTATATAATTATTCCTACCCTCTGAAAATAAAAATATGAAATAAATACATAGAAATGGAGAAATGAAAAATAATATAAAGAAACATAAATTATTAATTGTTGGCAATGTTAATAAAATAGAAAATAAATAAAATAAATACAATATTAAAGAAATAGAAAGGAGAGAATATTAAAAAAATTAATAAAATGGAAAGACATGTGCAAAAATCTATGTTTACATCAATTTGAAAGTGTGTAATTGGCAATTTTCGGATAATAACAACTGTAAAAAGCAAATTTGGTAATTAGAAACTACATCAAACGGTCCAAACTCGATCTCTCTGATCCAACGAATGAAATTGAAGCCCAAAACAGTGCTCAGGAGCATCGGATCAACGTAATCCAAAGGCCCAAAATCAATCCATCTAATCTAACAGTCCGATTTTGTTTCGTTGATCGTGAACAATACTGCACTCGAGGTTAATCGTGCGGCCTGGATCGGTGTTCATGATTTGATGCTGCACTCGAGGTCCATCCAACAGTGAAGATCAAAGCCGTTTTGTTAATCGCGATCCAGTGCTGCGCT
>JAJIYU010001009.1:0-40514 GCA_030144865.1 Tinospora cordifolia
TCTGGTGAATTTGATTTGAAATCAACTGCTTAGTGAAGCATGAATAAAATGACTATTTGAAATTAATAAATGATTTAAACCTCGCGTATAGAGGTTTGTGAAAAGATTGATAATAACTATTGCATGCCCGGTGCCTCGGCGGACCACGCGCCGAGCTTGGAGCCGTGCGATGCCCGACGACGGGGTTTTACATTGACGGATATGATGTCCGGTTCGAGGCTCGGGGTGTGACATCAAATGATGAGTGTATTAATCAATATGATAAAATAATTTAAATAATGCATTATTTGAAGAAAAACTAGAAAGTTGGGTTGCTGGAAAATCATGAATTTAGTTTTATAAAACATAATTTTACGATATTATTATAAAACATACAAATAAGGCATGTATGCATGCATTACCTAGTGTATACGCATGATTAAGGGGCAGTTGAGTGTAACTGCATGTGGAGGGATGTTTCCATGCATCGAGATGTCAAAAACTGGGAATTGAGAATTTAACATACTTAAGTGATTAGAAAAGGGGTGTGAGGTTTATTAAACGTTAAATAATGAAAATAGGCATGTAAGTTATGAAACGACTATGAGATCATCCACTTAATGCATGCTGATTGTGATAAACATTTAATAGCCTTAAAAGGGTTTACAAAGGGCTAAAAAAGATTTAGAGGGTAAATGTTCATAGTAGTAAAAAAAAAAGTGGGTTAAATCCAACAACTAAATAAGGGCAATGATGCGCACCAATGCATTGAAAAGGCGAATGGTACATTGTTTGTCATGGTTAGTAAGAAATTAGTAAATTTATGATTTAGAAAATTCAAAATGATGTTCAAACACTAAAAATAAATATTTTAAATATGTTAGATTGAGAATTTATGACATTTAGGATTATAGCACACGAAGAGAAAGAATTAGAAGGAATCGACTGACAAGGTGGTGGTGATTACCCTGCTCTCTAGTATTATCTAAGTTTTAAAAATATAAAATGTGGTTTTCTCTTTATTTTGATTGAATACTTAGGAGCATGCTAGTTTGTGATTGATGAGTTTCTTGTATGCGTGATATGATGAAAAACATGTTGTATAACTGTAAGCATGAGAAATACTTTTTTCAAAGTATGTGATATACTTTATATATTGAATAACAAGTGTTGTAATTTTGAGTATAATGTTTACATGTTTTACAGTATTTCATATGTTTATATTCTTGAATTATGATGATGTTGAACATGCGAGAGAATTAGAGTTGTGTGACACATTAAAATCATTGTAATCAAGAGCTAAACCACGAATCGATCCAACGAATCCCTAGTTGATCACTATGGGTGTTCCCAAGAGATGGATTGGCACTATAATGGGAATGGAATGATGGTTGTGTCCCTAGTTCTGCATCTTGGATGATGAGAACACTGGGGATAGTCTTTTCGGCCTGAATGACAACTAAAAAATAATTAAATTGTTTGAACCACCTAATGTTTGATAAGTGTTTGCATATTTTGTATTTTTGTCTTGAATAATGCTTGAGGTGTATTGCGTATAATCCATTGGGTTCTTTGATCTCACCCCTCTTCTTATTTTTCAAGTAACCAGTGAAGATACTTGCACTGAGGAGTATAGTCAAGTTATTTCCTAATAGTGTTAGACCTCACTATTGAGGTCACAGTTTGAATAAAGTTTAGAGAAGGTTGTTAGTTCAGTTATATTGTTCTATTGAGTCAATAGCTATTTATTTCTTACTCTTGTTATTGGGAACATGGCCACGGGGCCAAAACCTTAGTTTATTTTTGTTATCAGTACTTGAACTAATATGTCATCTCGAATTTTTATAGTTACTGTTATTTTATTCATTCATTCATATGGTTTATGAAATGTAACATGGTGTGTCCAATAGATTGTTTATGGTGATGTGATAGTAATGCCTCGGGTTCTTGAATGTGACACATGGATGAAAATGGAATTAAACATGTATACATCCTTATGCATGCAATATTATGATATGGCAAAGGGTTTAGGAAACATGGTGTTGCAATTATGACCAAAAGGACTAACCTCATAATTTTTCCAATCCATGGTCCAAAGTTTGTTTAGGAACACCTCCTAATATGGTCTACTACCATCAGAGACACATTCTAATAAAGGCCTTGGCCCTTGGGAACCCTCTGAAGAAGGGATTGGCAGTGAGTAACCCATGACAAAAGTCAAACTAGTTGATCATACTATGGACGACCGTCACATAATACCATATATGCTACATCTATATATATAATATTATGTCAGCCTCTCTCACTCCATATTCCATAATATCCATAAAAAATTTCAGCAGTCTTCCGTTAAATTTTGACTTATCTTAAAGAAAACATGATCACCTAATAGACAATGCATTTTTTAACAATTCCATAAACAAAATAATTTTCAACATACTTCCATCAACCATAATTCATAGCTCATAATCAACAATTTCCAATACTCTCATCTAATTTAGAAACCACATGCCTCTATGTGATATTACATATATGGTAATAAGCATAGTCATATAAAATGCAAGCTTACAAAACAATTATATGTACACATACAACAATAATTGAAGAGTAGTCTACTCTTCTTTTGTGGGTTGCTTTCTTTTTTGATTTGTTTTTGCGGTTTTGAAGAAAATAACTAAGCTACCACATGCTCAATAAATATTTTTTATCTATGATATTATATGCATTTAAATAACTATGCATATTATCAAATTAAGTAAAACATTTGAATTCATCATGCAAATTTAAACAATACATATACACACTTAACATAATGATCATGCTATTTCAATCATATAAAATTTAATAAAACACATCCACATGCATATCGTCTAAAAATAAAGTCAGTCTCACTTTTTGTCTAGTCTTAACAATAGAGACCACACCTCTAATTAACACATACTCAAAATCATTTCGAGGACTATCACACAGAGAAAGGCTGATACTTGTCATGTCTTACTCCCACATGGATTATTACAAAAAAATATTATTTTTCATGGCTCAATCAATCAAAATGATATCGTGTTTTGAATCTTCTTTTGCAAATTTAAAACACACTGCCATGTAAATATAATTTCATGAATTCCAAACCAATGCAACTGATGTTCATATAGATAACATGCTTACATTCAAATCATTTTTATATTTACAATGTCATATAAATAACCAAGATAAAAAAATACTTGCAGAATACCAAAAACTTATCCCATTGGACACGTTTCTCACCTTCTAGTATAATAACCAACCTCTTCCAAATTTATTGTAAATCAAGTAAAACAATCCATCATTTCCTACAATTTGTATTTTCCATATGCATCAATTCTATTTAATAAAAATTAGAAGTCTAATTTTGATATAATATCAATGTCACACATAATACCAAAAGTAAAGATTACTCACCAAAATTACCGTCCATTTAGTTTCTAATACTTACTCCAAAACTTAGTCTCCCATCTACCAAAATTATCCTATCACTAAATCATTTCATATGCACTAATCAAATTCAACTCATTATGATCATTTTATAAATTATTTTAATGTATTTACTTCTCATATTTAGTCTTATATATGTATTTGACCTCACGTATTGATTTGTATTAACCCATATATTCTCAATGAGCTTTAAGATTAATTTTTTGCTCATATAACATACTTTTATAGTGGAAAATATAAAAAAATAGACTTCCTAATTATATTTTCTATAAATAACCTAATTAGTTAATCACTCATCAAAACTCTAATTGATATTCAAAATTTATGAATTTGGGGTCAATGAGTACAAATTTTTGTTCTCTGTATTTATGAGGGATTCAATTAAAATTTTATCAAAATTTGGCATATTCAAAAGTCTTCTCTAAAGTTATTCAACTTTGGGTATTTATATTATTGTCCATAGGATAAATGAATACAAACTTATCTAACAGTTGTGATTTACATGTCACCAGGAGTGTACCAATTAGAATTCTTCTCCTATCCTTATCACATGCTTGGACATCCCCTTTTTGTTAAGCATAGATAAGGTTTCATGGTTATTATCTAATTGTGACACATAAATAGAAAGGTTAAGTTACAATAGAAGTTTGCTTAAACTAGGACTCCTTACTCAATATGGCGCCATTTTGAAGCGATTCTATGGTCCCTGGGCTTATTAACTAATTAAAATTTATCTCACATTATGAACCATATGTTAGTTTCTCGTTGCATAAGCTTCAAACCTATGAATCCTCATCTAAGGATCAATCTACACCATTGATTTAGAAAAATCTCTTGATGATCGTTTCGAGATCTCTTTAATAGTCTAAGATTCAGTCTTAACCATCTATTTGATCTTTTGATCTTTACTCATAAATTGACAAGTATTTTCACCATTACATGACATTTGTCAATGTGATATGCTATATAATGCACACGTGACATCATTCGGGCATGGCATATGGGCATTTTTAATATGCATTATTTTTGTCATTGATATCTATATTTGTTCAAATATCACTTCTATGAGTTTTTCAAGTCATATTCTATGTAAAAAGATCATTCTACCCTTAGGTGGTAAAATTACTTTTTTGCCCTTGAGATGTTAAATTTCATTTGTTAGTCATAATAACCTTATTGTATTGGTTTATGTCTTCCAAGACTTTTAAATCCTATGTTTTCTTGTTTTATTATTTTTGGGCAGTTGACAAATAAGTTAAAAATAAGTAAGTTATTTAGATTTTTAACAAATAAGTTGGAAATAATATTATAATATGAATAAATCAAAGAATAAAATTGATTGTTTCCAAAATTTTGGTATGAAAGTAATTAATCAATAAAAATAAAACTAAATTTAACTCAATTGGAAAAAAAATAAAGCAAAAAATATATATAAAAATAAATATAAGTAATAAAAAAGAGAGGAATAAACAAACAAAGTATATAAAGAAAAAACTTATAAAACTTCAAATTGTTGGACAATGTTACTCTACCCAAGACTCGTATCAACTACTTGAAAAATAATCATAATATAGAAAACAAATGAAAATGAGAGCAGAGATGATACAAGATGGTCTTCTCATGCCCTTTTTTATATGAGTAATCTATTTCAAAAATTGTTTATCCTTAGCTTGGACATTTCGAGCTAACTTGGCCAAGATGACCCTTTTTAGAGGGGTGATCTGTTTTCAAAACTTGTGTCATGATCTTGGACATATTGAGCTAACTTGGCCAAGTTGACGAAATGTCTAGGAAGAAGGAATGATTACTTGAAAATTGACAGTTGGAGCTCAAGATCAATGACATTCAAAAAATGAGGCAAACTAGACAAGAAGGTCCACTACCTTCAACTTGACATCGTCGAATTGATGAATCACAAATTTCATTTAATATCTCATCAAGGGCCAAGCATGAAGAGCTAAATTCATTAGATAGCTCAACCATTCTAGAAGCTCTGTTTGATCTACAACATTAACATTAACAATTTAGTCAGGCGAAGCTGGTTGAAAATTAGGGGGTTGACATTGTTGGCAAAAAATATGGGATAACACCCAAAGAATAGGAGCAAAGTCATCTACATCAATTAGGATATGAATTTGAAAAATCAATAGCTTCATTATCAAAATAGAATTTTATCTCATTAGAGTAATCACAAAAATATTGATCGCATATTACATTTATAAATAGGCACATCTAGAAGCCAAAGGAGGCGACATAATTGATTCAACAAAAATTTTCTACAATAATAAATAAGACGATTTGTTTCTTGGTTTTTTCCTTCAAATCCTTCTTCTTTTGCATTCTCCTTTTTCATTTTGTTTCTGCTATTGTCCTTTTCTTGTGATTGGTCAAATTTTGCAACAGTAATTAAAATCGTTAATGGAAAAAAGAGTAATAGTCACACATGTTCACAAATTGCAAAGATGAGTTTTTAACATTGCCTATGATACACTTATTATTGAGGAATTGATGGCCTCATCGAGGTCCCTTTGCAAAAACATGGAAGATCAAAAATATATTTCATGGAGAAGTAACAAACTCTGCAAATCATGCTTTTGATGCTACTCTAACCTTTGCCACTACAATAATTCAAAATTTTGACCCTTAAATTAGTTATAGAATTACCCTAGTTAATCACAAAATTAACCATAGTCAATAATTATCAATCACGGTTAGAAATTAATCAAGTTAACCATAGTGACCGTAAAACCCTGAAATTTTGTTAGATAATAATATAAAATAATTCAAATAAAATAAACTTTAGGAAAATCATAAAAATAATGTTGTGGAAGATGTATAATTCAATGTATAAAGGGGTAGCTAAACTGAAAGAAAACACAGAAAATTGTGCAAAGACAACTTATTGGTTACTGAGTTAATGAAAAACACTATTGCAATAATGTGAGAATTTCCTAGAATAACCAAAGAAAACACTGTGGTTTGGTTACCATGTAATACGTAAGAACTTGCGCGAGAAAGGATATGTAAAATTCTCAAAATGGTTATGTAAAGTTTCTAAGTGCGTGGGTTATTGCTAAACCATTACTTACTAATACTTTTTTCCCAAGAAACAACTAAAATTGAAAGGGGAAGAGTTTAGGAAAGATTTTTACCAAGGAAACAACACCAAACTTCCTAAACTCAACCTAATTGAACTCTATATAAACCTAGCATGAGCAACCCATTCTCATCACTCAGGCAAGCACGAGTTCTCTTCTCTTCTTGTTCCCCTAGCCATTTTCTTGGCACACTTTTATTCCCTAGTTGTCCCACACAACAACATAGTAGTAGGAAGAAGGAAAACCCAAAATACTACATAGCAATTGCAAAAATACAGTTTTGGACGATCTTTTGGAGCAACCAGAGGATTCAACGGATCAAAAAGGGTTGAAGACTCAAGAAGGCTTGAACAACAATACAAGGATTAGGAGAAACTATACATAAGGTGGAGATGATTTCAAAGTTTTAAATTATTATCTTGATTCAAATAATGCATGTATGTATGCTTGTAGTCTAAGACTATATTTTGAATTGAATGTATATGTTATGCATTGAATGTCCATGCTTATAGTTGTATGATGAATGCATGTTGATGTATGAGTCAATGATGTGTATGACATATCATGATCTATGTTATATGAATGATAAAATAACATGCCTATGAGAAAGATTGAATGATGTTTACCATGCTCACAAGCTATTTTCCTATTTTATATCTAATTAAACCTATTATTATTGAGACTTGTCACTAAAGAAAGATTGATAACGACTATAACTGCATACTGACACATTGATAGATTTCATCATGAGTATTCTAATCCAGACCTGGCTTGCCAGTTATTGAATTTCTTGATTTAGAACTGAACGTTTGGATTGACCACTTCCTCAATCAGTGAACTAAGCGTTTGAATTGACCCCACTTTACTCCCAAGATTTGGAACATTGAGGAGGATTTTTTTCAGTCTTAATGTCAATTGCTAAACAACTAATTGTTTGAACTACCTAATCTATGAAAGTGTTTGACATGTATGTTTTATTTAATTGAAATAATGATTTAAATATTTTGCATGATCCATTGGGCTCTTGAACTCACCTCCTTTTTCTAACATTTCATGCAACTATTTATTAGAAGCTGCTTGGATAATGAGAATTAATTTCAGAGTTTTCTTTCTAGTTTCATAATTTTGTTTAAGTCAAGTATGTTGACCCTAGTTTCCTTTGTCAGTTTTGATGTTGTTTTGTTGTAATAAACTCGAAGGCTTTTTATACCTCTTGAATATTGAGATTGATTTTCAAATAACAGAATTGATTTATTTTATCAAAAGGTTTCAAATTGTTTCATATGAAATCTATACGAGTTATTGTAATCTAGATGTCTCACAGAGTTGGGACAGAAAAAAAGAAAGAGAATAAAGCGACGTCCTGCCTCTCGGGTGGCTCATAATAATTGATATTATATTTTGCATGTAACATTAATGTGTCGAATGTTATTGGTTAGAGGGCATTTCAATAATCTTGCCCTCTAAAACTGGGACCAGTTGGGCCATAGGGAGAGGCAAGGTGTTACAATGACATAGAAATCGAGGATGTTAAAAAAATTATTCAAGCTTGAAATGAGCAAATACTTTATGCCACCTTGTTTCCTTTCATGCCACTTGTCTTCTCTTGATCAATATGCATTGGACGTCACCTACTTGAGCTTTCTTAGTGCTCAAGCTCATCTTCCATAAAAAAGGATATCCACTAAATTCCAATGTAATTATTTCACCTTTTTTAACGATATTCCCAATATATATATTCTTCAAATTGAGGGTTATTATAGGATAATAATCATTTCTTTATAAAAAAAAATTGTGTGTATACATATTGGTTCTAACATCAAAGAGAAGGGAAAAGCTTTGGAGTAATAGTTGTAGATTCTTGACTTTCTTTTAAGGTATGGTTTGTTATTTTGGGTTGCAGCCTATGCATCTAGAACTTGACAGTTTTTTGATGATTAAATATAACTAAACCACCGTGATATGTACGTATTATCATCTAGGTGGGATGTGCACATAGGTTAGATGTTATTGTGGATATGCTAAATGCTATTTTTTAAACATTGGCTAGTGGTTTATTAGGTAATACTTGAATTGGTAAAATGGTGAATTTTTAGGGAATACTTAGTCAAATTTTTTAAAAAAATATATTTGCTTTTAATAATGATTGACAAGGTTTTTGGTACCATTGTGTAACACATTCAAAATGTTATGTCGATTGCGGTGTCAGTCGAAAAGGATAATGACACTTCAATTGACATTAATATTTCTCCTTTAGATATTTGGTTCTTATTCTTGATGATGATGCTTGTGACCACGGTCATGTTATTGCTTAGGTTTATTTTTTGGATGATCGAGGTTGCTCCACTTCCTCCTGGCACGATCAACATGTCTACTTAGGCCTCCTCCTTTCTACGCTTTGTTTACCAGGCGTGTAACCTTTAGTCCCCTCACAAGAGGTTTCCTAATGTCACACTATCTGAAATCTCAAGTGTCTGCCCTACAGTTTCCATCATCAAGGATATCAACATCTTGGGCATGTCCTTGTTGTGAACCGAATTTGAGTCCTATTCTCCTTTTTACTCATGCAAATGGCAAGTTATGTATTTCAACCCAAAATGTATCGTTCGGAAACTTCATCACCTCCTACGTTTATTTAGTAATATCTATCTCCTAACTGCATGCGTTATTGCGTAGCACCTTGTTCATGTGTACTTCATGCCCAACTTTCAAAAGAAAAAGGTTATCCACGAGAAGTTTCACTTCCACCTTCATTGTTGGTTCCTACGTCTTCACCATGAGCGTTCCTTCGGAATCGTCTTTTCATTCAACAATTTTCCTACAAAACAATTTCATAATTTCTCACCTTCCGTCACTAATTCATTCTCAAGTTGAAATTTTTTCTATGAAATATTATTTTTCATTGAAATATTTTCTGTCGAATATATATTAAAAAATATACTATCAAGTATATGAAATATTTTGTTTGGAAGGAGATTTTTTTATATACATAATTTGGTTGAAATATTATCTATTCAATGAAAATATATTTTTTTAAAAATAAGGTAAATAACTAAATGTGAAAGAACAAAAAATAAATATGAAAAGAAAAATACTAAACTGCTATACTATTCCAAAATTGATAATTATTTAATCCTTTAACTTTTAGTAAAATTATATTCCCCTCTAATGTTCAAAAAACAAACTTGGAACTGTTATAAATTATTATATTGAATGTCTTTTGTAACCTCTTAACATTTAATATTTTGTAATATTTAAATCTCATAATATCCAAATTAAGGAGATTATAAAAAATTATCATTATAGTTGATATGACCCCTCATTTAAAAATGTATATAAAGTAGTCTTGTATCCATAGAATCGTCAACAAAGAGAATAGTTTTCTCTTGAATTTCTCTCTTCTCTCTTGAAATTTTCTCTTCCTTTTAGTGTTATTAAGCATTTCTTCTGCTTCTTTTGAGAGTTTCTTGCATTTTTCAATTAGTTCTAGTTAGATTCATAACACATAATCAGTACGATCTCGCTCTTCAAGATCAACTTCGAAGATACAAGAGTTTAGAAAGAAAAAGCGTGAAGGTATACTTTAATGTGTAATTAAATATTCGAGTAGTACACTTTGTTTGCATATGTATGATTGTCTATAATGTTATTTACTATGAATTATATATAATGTCACTGATTGAGAAAGTATTTTCTATAGTTGCGTTTAGTAAGATCTTCTACATTAGAAATCAAAAGTCAAAATATAACAAATAACTAATTTTATTTAATATAATATCAATTAATTATGTTCTATTTTTTATTTTATAATACAAATAATACCAAAAGTTTGGGTTGATAGTAGGTAAACCTTGACCCGAGTAAAGCCAAATATTGAAAAGGAGAAAAGTTATCATGTCCTAGGAGGTCGTTACTTTAAGTAGCCTCTGTCTCGCCGCCCTTTCGTAAAAGTTGTCCTACCAAATCATACAAATAGTATAATTTGATTAAATATCAAGATGTGAACATATATATATATATATATATATTAATTATCTATTTCATTAAAAAAAATAGGTTAAAAATATTTTAAAAATAATTGTTTAAATAGTCACATTTTACTATATTTTATATATCTTGTGATAACAACATGTTAAATGTTACGAAGTTAAAATTTGTGGCACTTGAAATTTTGGGCAAAAATTATTTATCATGAATTTTGGATGTTGAAATCCATCTTGATGTAATTGGTCTTAGAGATACCATCAAAGAGGAAAATAATAAGTCTCTGTAAAATCATGCCACGACAATGATTTTTTCTTCATCACCATCTCCATGAGGGATTGAAAATCGAGTATCTTACAATAAAAGATCCACTTGAATTGTGAAAATGTTTTAAAGAAATATATAACCACCAAAAGACAGTAATTCTTCCAAAGGATCATTATAACTGAATGCATCTTTGATTTTAAGACTTTAAAAGCATGAGTGAGTATAACTCCGTAATATTTAAAATTAGCTCTCAATTATTATGGTGTGGAGAAGTCATCACTGATTATGATATATCAAAAAAAAAAAATTCTCTACTTTTTATGCCTTGAATGTGCTCCTGCAACAATGGTATCAAGAAAAAAAATTTTAAGATGAATTTAGAGCTAATTTCCTATCTTTTGTGGTTGAACAAAATAACGAGTTATTAATGAAAAATTATGAAGCTTGTTTAACTTGTTCTACTCTATTCCTTGAAATGAATGCAGTAACATCAAATAGTATTGGACATGGAATAAGTTATGGTTATGGCCATGGTCGTAGACACAGTCGAAGTCAACACACATATCGTGGTGGTTATATAAACTCTTATCATTATAAAAATAATATCAACCACCAAAAAAGGGAGAATAATGAGATGAAAGAAGAAAAAAGAAAAAGTGTCTAACATAAAGTTTCAAAGAATTTTGAAAATATACGCTACAGATGTGGTATGAAAGGACATTAGTCACGTACTTGTCGTATATCAAAACATCTTGTTGATCTTTATCAAACATCACTAAAAGAAAAGGAAAAAATGTGGAAATAATTTTTATTTTCCAAAATGATGACATTGACTAAAGTCCTTCTTGACACAACTCATTTAGATGTAGCAGATTTCTTTGAAAACCTTGATGGAAGATGTAACTCATTGAAGACAGATTTTGAGCTTTTATTTTTGTTTGATTAAGTGTGTCATTTTTTGAATGTTTGTTTTGAATGTGTGTTGCATTTCTATGTTTAATTTGGTGTATTTTTTTGCATATATATAAAATATTTCTTACAGATATGTATTTTATTTTAATAAAGAAAATATGGATGTCTATGATCAAAATTTAGCTGAAATCAAGATCAAAGATAAATTTGTCTTGTAAACAGTGTTACAACACATACCATATTTAAGAATAAAAAATATTTTTCTCATTTGCTTATGTAAGAAGCTAATGTCAACACAATATCTGATAGCGCAAAACTTATTGAAGGCTCCGGAAGAGCTAATTTATTGTTATCTGAAGAAATAACTATTATTATAAATGATGCACTATTCTCTACTAAGTCTTGAAGAAACTTGTTAAGTTTCAAAGATATAAGAAAAAACAGACATCATATCGAGACAATTAATGAATAGAATATTAAATACCTTTATATTACAAATGTGATATAAGGTAAGAAACCTATCTTAGAAAAATTATCTGCTTTTTTTTCTAGTTTATATTATCCAAATATTACAACAATCGAGATAAATGTTATAGTAAGCCAAAAGTTTACTGATGTTAATATTTTAATATTTGGCATAACTAGCTAGGACATATCGATTCTATAATAATGCAAAAAATCACTGAAAATTCACGTGGACATTTACTTAAAAATTAGAAAACTTTTAATCCAATAAATTCTTATACTCTGCATGTTCTCAAGGAAAGCTTATTATTAAACCATAACCAACAAACGTTGGAATTGAATCTCCTGCATTTTTGGAACGTATACAAGGTGACATATATGGGCCCATGCACCCACCGTGTGGACTATTTAGATATTTTATGGTTTTAATTAATATATCTACAAGATGGTCACATATGTCTTTATTATCAACTCATAACCTGACGATTATGAGATTTCTTACTCAAATGATACTGTTAAGAGCTTAATTTTCAGACTATCCTTTCAAGAAAAAATGTCTTAATAATGCTAGTGGATTTACATCTTAAGCTTTCAATGATTATTGCATATTAGTTGGGATTAATATTGAACATCCTGTTACTTAGCAAAATCATTTATTAAGTACCTTCAATTAATAGCTACACCATTGATTATGAGAGCAAAACTCCCTATTTCTATATGGAGTGTGTTATTTTACATATAGCAACTCTTATACACATCAGGCTAACGAATCATCATAAATTCTCCCCTTTGCAATTGGCTCATGGTCTGGAGTCAAATATTTTTCATCTAAGAATTTTTGGATGTTCCATATATATTCCAATTGCTCCACCACAATGCACTAAGATGTATCCTCAAAGGAGGTTAAGTATATATGTTGGATATGATTCTCCATCAATAATTAAGTATCTTAAACCAGTAACTAAAGATATTTTTACAGGTTTGCTGACTATCATTTTGATGAGACAATTTTTCTAACATTAGGGGGAGATAATAAACAGTTGCAAGAAGAAATAAATTGGAATGTTTCATCATTATCCCAATTTGATCCTCGAACAAAACAATGTGAATATGAAGTTCAAAGGACAATTCATCTGTAAAATACTGCAAATAGGTTGTCAAATGCATTCACTGATCTTAAATGAGTGATTAGATCACATATACAAGCTATCAATGCTCTAGCTTATATTGAAGTCCCTGAAGGACAACTTGTTGCAAATGAATCTAAGCTACGCTTGAAGCATGGTAGATCAATTGGTTCCAAAGATAAAAATCTTCAAAAAACAGGGAGCAACCAATAAGGATGTCCAAATGGAGGGGTAGATACTCCTGAAGAGATCAATGGTATAACTAATAATAAAACCCAAGAAGAGGTACATATACCTAAAAATAATGAAGAAATCTAAGTTAGTTATATCACCACGTGAATGAGATGAAATCGAAAAGAAAAGATTGTTGATGATATATTTGCATATAAAGTATCGTTTGATGTTTTAAATGGAAACATAAATTTTGAACCTAACTCTATTGAAGAATGTCATAAAAGACGTGACTAGAAAAAAAATAAAAAAAATGCAATCCAGGTAGAGTTAGACTCGCAAAACGTAATGTTTTTGAACCCACAGTCCAAACACTTGAAGGTGTAACTCCTATAGGATATAAATGGGTTTTGTGCAAAAATGAAATGAGAATAATGAAGTCGTTAGATATAAAGTGCGACTTATTGCGCAAGGTTTTACACGAAGACCAAGTATTGATTATTAGGAGACATATTCTATCGTGATAGATGCAATTACATTTAAATGTCTTATGAGCTTGGTAGCCCAAGAAAAACTTAAAATGTGTCTAATAGATGTAGTAACAACCTACTTATATAAATCTCTTAATAGTGATATTTATATGAAATCGTATAAGGATTTTAGATGACTAAGGATTTTAGATGACTGTAGCATCTAACTCAAATTTTCAATGAATTTATTAAATAAAGTTACAAATATCTTTATATGAACTAAAACAATTTGAACAAATGCAGTATAATTGTCGCAGTGAGTATTTGTCGAAAGAAGGTTATAAGAATGATCTAATTTTTTTATATGTTTTCGTCAAGAAAATTGGATCCACATTTGTCATAATTGATGTATATGTTGATGATTTGAACATTATTGAGAGTCTTGATGAACTTTCAAAAGTAGTAGATTATTTAAAAAAGAATTTGAAATGAAAGATCTAGGTAAAACTAAGTCTTGGCTCAACTTGCAGATCAAACATTTTTCAAGTGAAATTCATATTCATTAATCAACTTATACAAAAATTCTTGAAATGATTTTACATGGATAAAGCTTATCCATTGAGTACTCCAATGGTTGTTCATTCACTTTATGTGAATAAAGATTCTTTTCGGTCTCAAAAAGATGATAACGAACTGCTTGGTCCCGAAGTATCATATCTCAATGCCATTGTGCGTTAATATATATTGCTAACAATACAGGACTCGATAAAATATTTTTTGTGAATTGTTTAGCAAGGTATAGTTCTTCACCTTCAAGAAGACATTGGAATGAAGTTAAACATGTATTCAAATATCTCCAATGAACAATTGATATGAGTTTATTTTATTCAAATGAATCTTGAAAGCAATTAGCTGGTTATGTAGATACAAGATATTTATCCGATCCATATAAAGCAAGATCTCAAACAGGTTATATATTCACATTTGGTAATACTATTATATCTTGGAGGTTTACCAAACAAATATTAGTTGCTACATCATCAAATCATGTTAAAATAGTAGCAACTCATGAAACAAGTCGAGGGTGTGTTTGGTTAAGATCAATGACTCAACATGTTGAAGGGACTTGTGATTTATCTTCGAAGAATGATGCTCCAACAATATTGTATGAAGATAATGTTGCTTGCATCACACAACTAAAAGGAGGATACATGAAATGAGATAGAATAAAACATATTTCACCAAAGTTCTTCTTCACACATAATCTTTAAATGAATAGTGATATTGAAGTTCAACAAATTCGTTCAAGTGACAATTTGATAGATATGTTTACAAAGGCTTTATCGAGTACATTATTTAAAAAGATTGTTCATAAAATTGGGATGCATCGGCTAAGAGATCTTAAATGATATCATCATTAGGAGGAGAATAAAGAAGAGTTATTAATTAATGCATTGTACTTTTTATCCCTTAGCTAAGAATTGTTCCATTGGGTTTTTCTTACATGGTTTTTATTGAGACACTTCTAACAATATTATAAGACTCCGTAAGAATATGTACTATTTTTCTTTGTAGATTTGTTTTCATTGGGTTTTATCTAGGAAGGTTTTTAATGAGACATATTCTCATATAAAAGGTGTGACGACCCACATTTTTGAAATCGGATCGACGAATCTGACATTTATGTACTCCATGTATTTTTTAAAATTTTAATGAGAAAATACAAAATTTTTCTCAATTTCGGATTAATTATTAAAAAAAATATAAATAATTTGAGAAAATGTAATTTTAAGGAGAAAACACATGAAAATATTAGAAAAATGTGTTTTCTTGAGGAAAATAATTTATAGGATTAATTTATGAATTTTTGGAGCAATTATTGGATTTTTAGAAGAATAAATGTAATTTTTAGGTGAAAAATATGATTTTTGGGGAAATTATACAATTTATGGAGAAATGATTAAATAAATGATGAAATGTTGTATAATATTGGTATTTTGATGGAAGAATGATGAATTGGACAATTTATGATTTTAGAAGAAGAAAAATGCAAAATTTTGGTATATAATACATGTATATGGTAATGTATGTGTAATAAAGAAAAGGGGAAAACAAAAAAATAAAATAAAATAAAAAAGGGGGTCGGGTCAGGCCGGCGCACGGGCCGAACGGCCGGTGTGGGCCCAACACGGTCAGGCCCCAAGCCCGACTCGAGTGCGCGCGGGCTTGAACCCGCACGGGCTTGAGCCTGAGCGCCTTGAAGGCCCAACATGGGCCGGCCCATGCGCCCAGTCCACCAAATGAGCCCCCCTTTGGCTTTTTGTCCTTTTGTGCGAAAAAAAATTGAATTTTGAAGGATTTTAGTGATTTTTTGGGGATTTTTGGCACTTTTCCAGCCACCAAACCATAGGAACCCATGGTATTTGATCCATGGTTTTGGCCATCACTTCATGGCCTCCCTTGTGGCTAATCCAGGCTGCCAACTGGGCATCCAGCACGTGATGTTAAGTGCCACCTAGAAGCCACATGTCATCTACACCTTTGCTAAGCAAGCATCCCCATGCAACAAAAAGACATTCTTGAGCTCAAACTCCAGAATTTCCAAATTCTGTAGCAAACTTTCCAAGCTCAGAACTTCTTCAATTCTCCATCAAATCCTACAAACTATAGCTTGATTTGAAGTGTGTACCACCACCTACAAGGTCCTACAAGTAGTTTGCCCAGTCTTGGCGCTGTCTGAAGCAGAAAACATCAAGAAGAGGGTTGTCCACACTGCTTAAAACCAGAAAAACCAGAAAGTGTGTGCTAGAACCACTTTTGAAACCTTGGACCTTGGCCATTTCTAGTTCCTTTTTGAAGGTAAAATGGTTAATTCCCCTCATTTTCGTATGTACTTTGATCTCCAAAAGTTAGAGAATGAAAAATAGGGCCTTATGCATGATTTTAGGACCCTTAAAGTTGGTTGCTTACTCACTGTTACAACTGTCTAACAGAAACAGTTGGAGCAACCTTGGGAGAGCTCATACTAGGACCAATCTAGACTCGTCCCTTAGGTGAAACTCTTCACTTTACCTCTCATGAAGTGTATTCAAGTGTCCAAGTCATGGAAATTGCATATTAGAATGTTTAATACATCTTGTGAGTCTCTGGTATTCACTATGCGACTTATTGTTGCAACAGTGCCAACAGAAAGAGGTTGAGACCAGAACAAGAGCTACGTTCGGGACACCTAAAGCCACCCTTTCAGGCTGAAATCAGAGGCATTGTAAACTCCATAATAGAGGTTTCAGAAAGGTATAAAGACTTGACCTTGAATTCTTATGGATGTGTCTTGTTAATACATGCAAATATGCCATGATTGTAGGGTGCTAGAGCAAATTTCTTTGTGTTCTTTAGAATATAGCAGAATATTGATGGAATGATAGGCATGTTTTTTATGTTGCATGCTACTGATTCGAAGTGGTTGTGATTAGTGGATGTGTTATGACCTGTAAACTGTAAGTAGACACAAGAAACAACCCATAAAATTGTGGTTTAATGTGGAAATAGAATACTAAAAGGATAGTGGAATCTGTGAACCCAGAAATTTCCTACAATCTGGCCAAAATTTCTGAGATAAAATTGACTAACCAAACCATGATAAATTGAGCTAAGATTTGGTGGAGAGACCCTTAGATATGTCTAGAAGTGGTCTACAAAATTTCAGGACATTCTGATGTGAGTAGCTAGGTCAACTAAGGCAAACAGTCACTGCCTATCACAGGGGATACAAAATCTGTGCAATTTCTGTTATCATACTTAGAAACCTTAGTAAATGAGGTCCAAAAATTGTAATTTAAAATTCTGGGGAAACTTTAAGAAGTCTGGAACAATTCTATAAGGTTTGGCACAAATTCGATGAATAGATTACACGCAAAAAAATTGGAAAAATGGTTGCGTAGATAGGGTCATAGGCTAAGGTTTATGCCTAAGTAATGGGAATTGGGAATATTGACCTTTTGGCCCAATTGACCCCATAAAGACCAGAATTGACCCTGTGTGACTTTGTTGACTAGCTAGGTCAGCAAATGATAAGTTGACTAGGGTTGACCAAGATTGACCGAGGTCAATCAAAATGACTTAGTAACTAAGGTAAGGTGAACGAACATATGTGAACTATTCTTGACTAGGTCAAGTAATTTATTAACCAATGATGTAGAATTAGAGTGAGCCAAGTTTCATGTTAATGTTAAGAAGTTGCATCGATTTCGCAGGACCCAGTGCTAGCGGGACGCGACTGGTCGCGAGAGGAGCGCCGAGAGCAGAGCATCCCTGTGAGTAGTGTTTTCTAACTCATTTCTTAGAGCTTGTTATTTTGTGCATAGTGAAAATGATGTTACATATTGTGATGAACTTGCATTCTTTGAAGGAGTTTTAAATGAGAAGTGCACCAAATGTCGAGGTCTGGGAGCGGGTTAAGGTATTGGATGCGATAGAGCAATTAGGGCGAGTTGTGACCCTGATAGTGACCACCTAGCACAGAGTGCCTGTTCAGGGGTTCTGTGGGCCTACGATGATGGCAACGACAATAAGTCCTAATCGGGTCGTTACGATATGCCTAACTGTCTGCAACTCGCTCGTTTATTAATTGGGCTCCCCTAGAGCATCGAGTGACCACCTAGCACAGAGTGCCCTGAGGGGCGTACTATGGGCCCAGATTTGGGTCGTCACCTATACACCTACCCGCCGAGTTTTTCCCGCTCGAGTGAATTTATATGTTTTCAGCATTATTAAAACTGTTTTTAATGAAGGTGCACGACTACATTATGATTTTGAATTGTGTTTACTGTTGCATTCACTTGCATATGCTATTGCTCATGCATTCATGGCACATGTTTTAATTGTGGAATACTTGTTTTAAGTTTGAATTAGACTGCATTACTCACTGAGCCGTCGTGGACAATTAGGCTCACTACTTTAACTTTCCAGGTTCTTCAGCAACGGATAAGGGCAAGGGAGTAGTTATCGCGTAGGGCTACACTCTCTTCTCTTATTGGTAGTTTTATTCGTATTTCTTTTGTTTCATGTTTTGAGATATAGAACCATGTATAGGAGTAAGGAAAACTTGTATATAATGGATAGTCACTCCCATTGCTACACATGTTATAATGACCTGTTTTGGAAATATGAAGTTCTTATTGGTGTTCGTGTATTAAATTTCTTCTACATTTCTTATGATTACTCTGAAAGTGTGTGATGTGGTGTTGTATGTTGAGGCTTAACAGTGTCTTGGCAAGCTCGGTTTGCGGGCAGGTTTGTTGGGACACTGTGCCGGTCGGTTCGTCCTTCATCCTAGGGAAAGGGTCCCGACAAAAGGCATTTAAAGGTGGAGTGTTATAAATAATTATATTGAATGCCTCTATATCCCCTTAACATTTAATATTTTGTAACATATAAATCTCATAATATCCAAATTAATGATATTATTTAAATATTATCATTATGGTTGATATAATCTCTCATTCTAAAAATCTATATAAATAGGTCTTGTATTTCATAGAAATCATTAACAAAGAGAGCAATTCTCTCTTCAAATTCTCTTTTCTCTTTAGTGTTCTTGAGTATTTCTTCTTCTTCTTCTTCTTATTATTATTATTATTATGAGAGTTTCGTGCATTTTTCAATTAATTCTAGTTAGATTCACAACATGAATGTTAATTTTGGATTAATTTTGAATATTTGGCAAAATGAACTTCCTCAATTTTTTGTTTTCCATTTTTTTAATTGTATACCTAATAACTTTTGAAAACATATGACATTCACTCATTTGATTTTTCTAATATTATGTTCAAGTGTGAACAAAGAGAACGAAGGAACTTATTTTTTTAAAATAAAAGAGAATAAAAAAACAAATAAAAAACAAAAAAGCCATGAATTAAAGTAAATAACATAAGATTTTTTTTTTGTAATATCTCATATTGGTTTGACATTAGATTGATGCCTGGGATAAATTTGCGAGCCTTACTAGTGCCAAGCGCTTTTGGAAGACTAAGACTCGAGTCTTGTCAAGAATAAAACCCTACACCCAGTCAATGATGGCTAAGGTGGGGACAATATCGGTACGTAGTGGGCTTGAGTTATTACAAATGGTATCAGAGTCGCTTTGTGTGTGACAGAGGTATGAGTCTTGAGGACAGGACTGCTCCTAAGGGGAGTGGATTGTAATAATCCCACATCAGGCTGGCAATAGAGTGTTGCCTGGGCTATAGGTGCATTCGCGGGTAGCTACAATCGACGAGGCCGTTTGGGAGGTTTGGGTTCGAGTCTCAATAAGAACAAAATCCCATACACTGGGCGCATCTAAGGTGGGAACAATATCATCGAGCTGTGGGCTCGGGGTGTTACAGATGGTATCAGAGCCGCTGTGTGTGATGGAGGTGTGAGTCTTGAGGATAAGACTACTCCCAGGGGTGTGGATTGTAATAATCCCACATCGGGCTGGCCACAGAGTGTTGCCTGCGCTATAGGTGCATTTGCGAGTAGCTACAATCGACGAGGCCCTTTTGGAGGGCTCGAGTTTAAGTCTCACTAAGAATAAAATCCCGCACATTGGACGTATTTAAGGCGGGGACAATATAGTCGAGTTGTAGGCTCGGGGTGTTACAAATGGTATCAGAACCACTCTAAGTGTGACAATGGTGTGAGTCATGAGAACAAGACTACTCCAAGGGGGGTGGATTGTAATATCTCACATTAGTCCAACATTAGATTGATGTCTGGGCTAAATGAACAATTGCGAGCCTTACTAGTGTCGAGGGCTTTTGGGCTTGGGTTGTTACATTCTTTCATTCATTCTTTCTCTTTTGGACAGACTTACAAATAAATGTGTAAGAAACTTATTAGAGGGATACCTAAAATATGGCAATAAAAAGGAGAAAAAACATTAATTTGAAGAACTAAAAAATATTATTAGGACTAAAAGCAGGTCGGGCCGAGTTGGGTTTAATATAAAATCTCACCTAATCCAACCATGTCGAGTGATAAATAATTTCACCCGACTTCAATCAGATCTCCTAATAGAAAATCACAAATCTGACCAACGGGTTGGTCGAGGTAGGTCAGGTTTAGTTCAAGATATATGTGCATAATTGCAAGTGAAAGAAGAAGAAAGATGCAATTGCATACAAGGGGAAGAAGCCTTACGTGTGGCATTCACCTCATTCTCTCTTTTGTGCTATCCAATGTGGGATATTAGAAAGAGGATTCAATTTCACTTTGCTTTCCAAAGGGAGAAGCCTTATAAATGAGATCCACCCCATTCTTTTTCATGCAAACTAATGTGGGATATGTAAGGTGAATTTGAGGGGCAAGCCTTATATAGTATATTCGTGTGGGGGACATCTTCCCTAGAGAGAAGGATGAACCAACTGACATAGTGCTCTGACAAATTCACTCACAAGTTGAGCTCGCTAGAACATTGTTAAGCTTATTTTACAACACCATACATAACACAATCAGAGTAATCATAAAAGAATGTGAAAGTAAATAAAACAAATAATTGCAGCAAAAATTTAATTCAACCCAAAAGTTGGTTATATATAGTCTACTAAATGTAGTCATAGCAAAAATGTCTAAGTCAAAATATTGACAATGTTTTCCTTACCCCCTATATATAATACTAACTCTCAAAATAATAAACTGCGTAGAAAACCTACCCAAAAAATCGAGAATGTAGCCCTACGCTACGGCTACCTTTTTGCCTTTGTTCGCAGTAGAAAAACCTAAAATGTTAGAGTAGTGAGCCAAAATTGTCCCAAATGGCTCAGTGAATAATGTAGTCTAATCTATAACTTAAATCAAGAATTTCATAAAACAATGTTATATGTGCATGAACAATATTATGTGAGTGATTGTAACAACTAATGAATTTTAAATCCATAATGTATTCGTGCATTTTTCATTTTGAAAACGATTTTAACGATGAAAACACATGTCAAGGCTCTCATTAGCCCCCAAGGCAATAAAAAATCCACTCGAGCGGGCTACCAAACAGTTAGGTGTATTCTCATACAATATTCTGAGGATCCGCCAGCACATACCTTATGTATAGTAGCGTCGGATCCTTAATAAGTGGGTCAATTGAAAGACCTGCGCAAAATGTACCTCCAAGTACTACGACATTCAGTCCTTAATGCTCAACTACATTCAATACCTTAACCCGTGCTTCAGATCTTGAAATTCGATATATATTTATATTTAAAATTTTATTTAAAGATTGCAAATGCATTTCAATATGTAATAACATTCCATTTATGAATAAAATAGCAAGTTTTAAGTGATAAATTAAAAAACACTACTTATAAGGATGCATAGCTCTCAGGGTTCCTCTCATAATCGTTTGCCTTCCGCTAAGGTTTAATCTTACGTAATCAACATGGTTTCTTAATATCTATATGAAACTTGACTCAAATCTAACGTTATTGTCCTTGGTTAATCAAAGGATTGACTCAGTTAATTGTGGTTTATTTATTGATTTGGTCAATACAATCAATTCTAATCATGCCTAACACTCACTGACCTAGATGATCAACAGGTTCGAACGCAATCAACAAGATCAATTAGTGCAATTAAACCCCCAATATCGACCCAAATACCAAAACTTATATCGTTGACACGTGTCTCACTATTGGTATACAATATTCAACCTTTTCAAAGTTTTGCAGTACAATAAAGTAAATAGGAAAAATTAATTATTCCCTATATTATGCACCCTTTTTCCAAAGTGAAGTATTTAATAGTGTTATACAATATTATATATATATATATATAACATTACTTAATGCATACATTACTTTACATAATCTCATTTACATTTATTATTAATCTATTAATTTCTTCAAATTGCATAAATGCAAATTTAATATATTAATTGATTTCCAAAAATCTGAATTTTGGTGTCATTGAGTCCAGAATTTTATTCGTGACATTTCAGTACCAGTTAATTAAAATTTCAATATAAATACATATACCCTCTATACGTCAACTTCCAATTACTATATAAATTCTTAAGAACTACATTGGTACAAATAAACTATATTTCTGTGTTCTATTTGCTAATATAAAAACAACGATATACATATTGTATAGTTTTACATTAAGTGAAAATATACCATAGTTTTGGATCACAAAATAGACTAACACTTTTATAGAAAACTATACCAGAAAAACTTGAATTCAAAACTTTTATAACTATCTTGTATTAAAAAGAGGTAAGATTAACTCACTTAAAATGACTGATTTCATTATAAAAGAAGTTGTTTCTTTTTCCATTTTTTCCTTCCTTTTGTTTCTCTTTCCTTCTTCCCTTTTTCATTTCCCCTCTCTAGTCTTATTTCCTCACTTCCTCTTTTTTCTTTGCATGAAGTGGTTTGAGAGAATGAGAGGAGAACAATATTTTTTATACCTATTTATTGCCAACCAAGGTGGTGGGTCCAATGCCATAATAGTCAAAGTCATTTTTTCCCTTATCTTGACACAGCATGCTATTATCCTCTTTTTTTTCCATTTTTTTAAACAAAATGAAGACATTATCATCATATTCATTTTCATTCTTTTATCTATTTATTTCTCCTCATCAGTTAAGCCCCCTACATATTAATATATATATATATATATATATATATATATATATATATATACATCATCATTTTAATTTTTTCCCCCAAAATGAGACCCTCATTCCTCACTTCATTAATATTGTTCCTTCTACACAAACACACACACACACACACACACATGTATGTATGTATGTATGTATATTAATTTCATGATTCCACTCCATCATCAGATAAGTTTCCCATCATTAGTATTTGATACTAATATTATTATCATTATTATTTATTCATTTTATTAACTAATGCATTTATATTTATTTTTATTCAAACAACTCATTAATTTATACAAATGTCATAACTCATGTATTTCATTTATAATTCATTAATTCATACATAAAAATATATGTTGAACCCGTTGGCTTACTATCCAAATTAGAAAAAATATGGGTCGTTACAATCCTCTCCATTTGCTTTTTCAAGCTAAACATGTAGGATAATGTAAAGAGAAAGACTAAATTTGATTTTGCTTTCTGAAGGGGAAGCCTTATATATGAGATCAATCCCATTCTCTTTTTTATGCCAACCGATGTGGGATTGTATAAAAAGAGAGCTTCCATTTAATTTTGCTTTTTAGGTAAGAAGGTATCATCCATCACCATTCCTTTTAATGCTAACCTATGTGGGATATGCAATAGCGAAACTAGAGGGCAAGCCTTATATATTATCATCCCCATTTGCCCTTTCACACTAATTGACAGTACAACAAAATAGAGCTACAACAACAATTAAAATATGACATTTTTGAGCAATGTTATAATATAATAGTATTAATGATGTTTTATTGTAAAATGTCCTCATTGAGTATGTATAAATTTTACAGAAGATACAAACGATGTCTAATAATAGTATTATGATTTTTTACAAATGTCGTTTTGTTATGCTTGTACGACGTTTACAAAAACATCATAAACGATTTGTACAAATTTTATCACAACATTTTTTCCCACTCGTCATCGTATTACATCAATAATGATGCTACAACAACAATTGAAATATAACGTTTTGTGAGACAGGTCATAATCTAATAACATTAATGACATTTTTTTGTAAAATGTCATCATTAATTACGTATAAATTTTATGAAAAATGTTTACTTGGCATTTTAAAATCAATTTGTTATGATTTTACGACGTTTACACAAAACATTATAAACTAGTGTTACAAATTTTATCACAACATATCTTCTCAAATGTCATCTTATACATTAACAATAATGTTTGTAAAATACGTTGCATGTATTATAAGCTATAATAACAATCGAAATATGACGTTTTTCCAAAATGTCCTAAAATATTATATATATAAAAACATTTTGATCTAACACGTCTTAATTTAATATGATAAGTTGAATAGAAGACATTGTTTACAATGTTTGTAAACGTTACACATGAATAATATATTACGACATTTATAAAAAAACATCCTAATAATATTTTTACAACTAATAGAAAAGACAATTTTTTGAAAACAATATGTTAAATATTTTTATTACATTGTGTTCTATAAATGTCTTTATATAATGTTTTTATTTAAATATTAGCAATTATTCTTTTACTGTGACGATCTATAATTTGATACACAAAAATTTATGGGTTTGATACATGTATTTCTTTTGAAATTTTAATGCAAATACATGAATTTTCTCAATTTTCTCTAACTTTAAATTATTGATTGAAGAAAATTAAAAAAATTGAAAAAAAAAATATAGTTCTGAGAGGAAAATACATTAAATTAAAAGGGAAATGAAATTTTTGGAGAAATATAATTTTTTGAAATGATTATTAAATTTTTGGAGTAATTAATGAAGTTTTTGGGAGAAAAATACAAATTTTGGTTGAATATTCAATTTTTGAAAAATAAATGTATAAATGATGAAAATGGAAGTATAATTGAAGATTTTGAAGAGATAAGGAGCAATGATGAAAATAATAAAGGAAAAAGAATACATAAATACATGTATATATATACATATGTATACAAATAGGAAGGGGAAAACAAAATAAAGAAAGAAAATTCAGATATTCGGCTGCATGGACTCACGGCTTGTGTGGGCCAAAAATCTTGATGCACGAGCTGGGAGCCTGTGCGATTCGGACCCAACGCAAGCCTAGGCTCGTGCCGTTTTCACCTGGGCACGCGGGCTTTCAACCCATGCAATTTTTAAGCTGAGGTGTGGGTTGGCCCACACGCCCATCTTCTTCTTCCCTTCCTCGTTTTTTGACAGGATTTTCAGCATTTTTTTTGGTTTTTCAGTGAGAAAACCAGCCACGAATGTGGTTTTGGCCCTTGGTTTTGTTCCTCCAACAGCTTGGCCGACCGAAGCTTTGAGCATGGGGTATCTATGTTTCTTGCATGGCAGCACATGAGCCACATGGGTGGTCATGTGGCGAGCTTTTTGCCATGCAAGAAGGGGTGGAACGTGCAACAAAAATCACCCGTTTTAGTAGATTTTTTTTAGTTTTTCCATGTTTGATTGTCACTTTCAGTTGCACCTTTCTCCTTCATCCCTAACTCAAATAGAGTAAAAAACCATATGTGGGAAAACCCTTACTACCCTCTACAACATTGCACAGGTCGTTGGTCCAAGCTCCCATCCACTTGAGACAAAAACAACCAAGAAATGGGACTGTTCGACACTATTGGAAACCCAAAAACTGGAAAACTTGAGTTGATCAAATCTTTTAGGTGCTGGTTCCTAGGCCATTCGAGATTCAATCTTGAGGTAAAATGGTTCTTTTGAATCTTTGTTATGTGTACCATAATTTATGATTGATAGGAAATAGAAACTAAAATGTTAAACATGTTTTAGAGAGTGTCAAAGTTGACTATTGATCAACTGTTATAACAAGTCCAGCAGAAGACAGTTCTAGGAACTAGTTTTGAAGCATCATTTGAAGTGGCTACGGACATCCGTTTGGACTAAAATTTGAGGCCTCACACTAGATGCTACAAGAAGGTATAAACCCTAACCCTAAGCTTCTGTATGCACAGTTTTATGTCCATGCCAAGATGCCTAGTTACATACAGGTTTTTGGTACTTAGAAAAATTTTTGAAAATCTTTATGCATGCTATGTTTTAGAAGTTGTATCTGAGAGTGATTATGACTAAAATTGCTTATTGTTCTGGATAGAACTTAATTAATTAGAGTTTTAGGATCTAAACCTTACAAAAATAGTAAGGAATAGCATCAGATTAATGCTGAAATAGGAATAGATAAGCACTTGAAAAACCATAGGAAATCGGAAGTTTTGAACAATTTGTTACATGACAAAAAAGTAGGAGACCGGTTGACTAACCAAACATAGGTATTTTGAGCTAAAATTTGGTGGAGAGGTCATTGGACATTATGTGTACCAAATTTTACTCCAATCTAAATTGGGTAAGGGGTTCAATTGATGCACCATTTGACTTTCTATCACATGAGATACAAGATTTCACAACCCCTGTTAATACACTTAGAAACCATAACAAATGGTGTACAAAAATCATAATCTAAACTTCTGGTGAAGGTTTAAGTAGTGTAGATGAAATCTGAAAAGTTTCGTTTAAATCTAACTTAAGGATTGATCATAGAAAAATTAACAAATTCATTGTGCAAAGAGAGTAAATGCTTGAATTTGGGCTAAATGTTGAAATTTGAAAATTTTTGTTAATTGGTCTAATTTTTACATAATTTGATCCAGTTGGACCCAAATTGACCAAAGATAACCAAAATTGATCATGTTGACCAATTTTGACCAAGTTTGATCAATTGATCGAATTCGATCGGATTGAATTTGTGTTAGTCGAGACCGATTAGGGATAGTCGAGTAAGGAATTAAACCACATTCTACAAAGAATTGAAATTGAGTTTAAATAATGCAGACTCGGTGAACACTGCAAGATTGGGTCGGTTGTCGACGGGACATTAGTGCGTGGGACCCAAGGTGAGTAGTTTGATTCAGGTATTTTCTATGACTTGTATTCCTTGCATAAAACTTGTGTGAAATAACATGGTTTGAACGATTTCATGAGATTGAAATATATCTGAATGATTTTGAAAAGTGTAGATGTACACGGGTAATGAGACCATAGGCTCGAGGGTCGAGCATCGGGGTTAGGGTACATGATGTGATTAGGATTAGACTCGAGGATCGAGCATCGGAGTTAAGGCATATGATTAGTGCACCTAGCCTCAGATGCTGCTTGAGTCACGATACTTGAGGGTTGAGCGTCGAGGTTAGGGTATTCGATGAATACGCCTAGCTCACGATCTATTCAAGTGGCCAGTACACTTCACTTAGGATCCGCTCGAGCAATGACCATATGTTGGGTTTGTTGATTTAACCCTAGCTTGAATACTCTTTTTAACTGGCATGGATTTGATGTTTTCTGAAATTGTTGCACTACTCAAACTGCTTTTATATTATGTCATGCATTCAAATATTATATCATTTTTACCATTCATCTATACATGCACTATTTCTTGAATGTTGGTTATGGTTGACATGCTTGTCTTACTACTCATTGAGCCATGTTGATTTTAAACTCATTACTCTACTAATATGTTCCCTTTTCTTAGTCCTTTTGTTAGAGGTCGGTCATTCTTTTGTATATGTATGTATACGTGTGGTCAATTGTGTATTTTGGACAAGGCAAATATATAATATAATGATCACTCTTCATATGTTTGTTTACTCTCACTCTAAGTCTTTCAATTATTTTGATATTGTTTGTTTAATGAGAAGTTTAACAGCGGTTGGGCGAACTTGGTGTGATTGGTTCGTCAGGCCACTGTGCCAGTCAAGCCGCCCTTTCGCCTAGGGAAGGGGTCTCGACATTTACAACGTTTTGTGTAAAAATGTCTTAATTATAAAATTTGTATTAAAAAAGATTATTATTTTGTAAGAAACAAGTTATTATTTATAAATTATTGTTTTAATTAATATTGGTTTATTATTTGAAATGTTAATAATTTATATGCATTTACATATTTTACTACAAAAAATAGAAAATAAAAAAACTTTTATCATTTATAAAGATGTATTGTAATTAAAAAAAAATCAACAACATTGATTGCATCTTCAACCTTATCACTATTCAGTTTCTTATATCATTTTGTTATGACACTAATTCCAAATCATAACTTCTTCATTTTTAACTTATTTATACAATTTCTAACACAAAAAGAATATTTAGAATAATATTTATTTTTATCTCTTATTTTATATTCTTTTTAACTATTTTACTAAAATATATATATATTCATATATAAATTATATTTCACATAATTACTAAACATTATGTTTAATTAATAATAAGAAATAAATATTGAAGAATATACTTCAAAATTTAATTTATGTTATGAATCAAAATAGAACAAATTGAAAAAAAAAGCAATAATTTTTTCAAGAAAAAGGGAAGAAAACTCAATAACACTAGAAAAAGGAAAGTTTTCCAAGAGAGAATTGTTGTCTTTGTTGATGATTTCTATAAGGCACAAGACCCCTTTGTATAGTTTTTTAGAATGAGGGGTTACATCAATCATAATGATGACATTTAAATAATCTCATTAATTTGGACATTATGGGATTTATAGGTTATGTAATACTAAATATCAAAAGGGTTATAAAGGCATTCAATATTTTATTATTATTATTTATAACACTCCCCTTTTGAATGTCTTTTATATTAGAATATACCTCATTAAAACCTTACTAGATAAAACCCAGTGGGAAAAAAAATCTAGAAGGAAAAAGAGTATATATTATAATGAAGTCTTATAATATTGTTAGGACTGCCTCGTTAAAAACCTTGCAAGGAAAATCTAGTGGGATAAAACCGTAGTTAAGGGAAAAAGAGTATAGTGCACTAATCAATAACTCCTCTTTATTCTCCCCTTGTTGATGATTCATTTAAAATCTCGAAGCCGACACATCTCAATGTTATGAACAGACTTTTCAAATAAAGTAGTCGGTAAAACCTTTGTAAAATATCTGCCAAATTGTCACTTGAACGAATTTGTTGAACTTCAATCTCACCATTCATTTGAAGATCATATGAGAAGAAGAATTTTGGTGAAATATGTTTTGTTTTATCTCATTTTATGTATCTTCCTTTTAGTTGCGCGATGCAAGCAACATTATCTTCATATAATATTGTTGCAGCATCATTCTTCGAAGATAAACCACAAGTCCCTTCAATATATTGTATCATTGATCTTAACCAAACACATTCTCGACTTGCCTCATGAATTGTTAATATTTCAGCATGATTTGATGACGTAGCAACTAATATTTGTTTGGTAGACCTCCAAGATATAGCAATAAAGCCATATGTGAATACATAACCTGTCTGGGATTTTGCTTTATGTGGATCAGATAAATATCCTGCATCTACATAACCAACTAATTGCTCTCGAGATTCATTTGAATAAAATAAACCCAGATCAATTGTGCCTTGGAGATATCTGAATACATGTTTAACTTCATTCCAATGTCTTCTTGTAGGTGAAGAACTATATCTTACTAATAAATTCACAGAAAGTGCTATATCAGGTCTTGTATTATTAGCAAGATACATTAATGCACTAATGACACTAAGATATGGTACTTCAAGACCAAGTAGTTCTTCATCATCTTCTCGAGGCCGAAAAGGATCTTTATTCACATCAAGTGAACGAACAACCATTGGAGTACTCAATCAATGAGCTTTATCCATGTGGAATCGTTTCAAGATCTTTTCTGTATAAGTTGATTGATGAATATGAATTCCACTATATAAATGCTTGATCTGCAAGCCGAGACAAAACTTAGTTTTACTAAGATCTTTCATTTCAAATTCTTTCTTTAGATAATCTGCTACATTTGGAAGTTCTTCAGGACTTCCAATAATGTTCAAATCATCAACATATACAACAATTATAACAAATGTGGATCCAATTTTCTTGATGAAAACAAATGGACAAATTGGATCATTCTTATAACTTTCTTTAAACAAATACTCACTAAGACGGTTATACCATGTTCGTCCAGATTGCTTTAGTCCATACAAAGATCTTTGTAACTTTATTGAATAAATTCTTCGAGAATTTGAGTTAGATGCTACAGGCTTTTGAAATCCTTCTGGGATTTTCATATAAATATTGCTATCAAGAGATCCATATAAGTAGATTGTTACTACATCCATTAGATGTATTTCAAGTTTTTCTTAGACTGCTAGACTTATAAGATATCTAAATGTAATTGCATCGATCACAGCAGACTATGTTTCCTCATAATCAATACCTGGTCTTTGGGTAAAACCTTGTGCAACAAGTCGCGCTTTATATCTTACGACTTTATTATTCTCATTTCTTTTTTGCACAAAAACCCATTTATACCCTACAGGGGTCACACCTTCAGGTGTTTGGACTACAGGTCCAAAAACATTTTATTTTGCAAGTGAGTCTAACTCTGCCTGAATTGTGTCTTTCCATTTTTGTCAGTCATGTCTTTTGTGACATTCTTCAATAGTTTTAGGTTCAAGATCCTCGCTTTCATTTAAAACATCAAGCGCTACTTTATATGCAAAGATATCATCAACAACCTTTTCTTTTCGGTTCCATCTCATTCTCGTGGTGACATAACTAATTGAAATTTCTTCATTATTTTCAGGTATATGTACCTCTTCTGGGGTTTCATTGTTAGTTATATCACTGATCTTTTTAGGAGTATCTACCTCCTCCATTTGGACATCCTTATTAGTTGTTCCTTTTCTTTTTTTAGGATTTTTATCTTTGAAACCAATTGATCTACCACGCTTCAGGCGCATCTTTGATTCATTTACAATAAGTTGTCCTTCAGGGACTTCAATATGAGCTGGAGCATTGACAGTTGGAATATGAGATTTAGTTACTCTTTTAAGGTCAGTGAATGCATCTGACAATCTATTTACAATATTTTGCAAATGAATTATCCTTTGAACTTCATGTTCACATTGCTTTGTTCGAGAATCAAATTGGGATAATGATGAAGCATTCTAATCTACTTCTTTTTCCAGTTGTTTATTCTCTCCCCCCTAATGTTGGAAAAACTGTCTCATCAAAATGACAGTCAGCAAACCGTGCTGTAAAAATATCTCTAGTCACTAGTTTAAGATACTTGATTATCGACGGAGAATCATATCCAACATATATACCTAATCTCGTTTGGGGACCCATCTTAGTGCGCTATGGTGGAGCAATCGGAACATATACCGCACATCCAAAAATTCTTAGATGAAAAATATTTGGCTCCTGACCATAAGCCAATTGCAAAGGAAAAAATTTATGATAATTTGTTGGCCTGGTGCGCATAAGAGTTGCTGCATGTAAAATAACATGTCCTCACACAGAAACAGGGAGTTTTACTCTCTTAATCAATGGTCTAGCTATCAATTGGAGACGCTTAATAAATGATTATGCTAAACCATTTTGCGTATGAAGATAAGCAACAGGATGTTCAACAATAATCTCAATTGACATGCAATAATCATTGAAAGCTTGAGATGTAAACTCACTAGCATTATCAAGACATATTTTCTTGATCGGATAGTTTGGAAATTGAGCTCTCAATCATATTATATGAGTAAGCAATTTCGTAATCGCTAGGTTACGAGTTGATAATAAAGACACATGTGACCATCTTGTAGATGCATCAATTAAAACCATAAAATATCTAAATGGTCCACATAGTGGGTGAATGGGCCCACATATGTCATCTTGTATACGTTCTAGAAATGCAAGAAACTCAATTCCAACCTTAGTTGGTGATGGTCTGATAATAAGTTTTCCTTGAGAGCATGCAGCGCATAAGAATTCACTCGAGTTAATCTTCTGGTTCTTAAGTAAATGTCCATGTGAATTATCAACTATTTTTCGCATCATTATAAAACCGAGATGTCCTAGCCAGTCATGCCAAATATTAAAAACATTAACATCAGTAAACTTATGGTTTACTATAGCATTTATCTCAATTGTTATAATATTCATGCAGTATAAACCAGAAGAAAAACGGGTAATTTTTCTAATACATGTTTCTTACCGATACCATACTTGTAATATGAAGGTATTCAATATTTCTTTCATTAATTGTCTCGATATGATATCCATTTTTCCTAATATCTTTGAAACTTAACAAGTTTCTTCGAGACTTAGTAGATAGTAGTGCATCGTTTATAATAATCTTTGTTCCTTTAGGTAACAATAAATTAGCTCTTCCGAAGCCTTCAATAAGTTTTGTACTACCAGATATTGTGCTAATATTAGCTTCTTGCATAAAGAAGTGAGAAAAATATTTTTTATTTGTAAGTATGGTATGTGTCGTAGCATTGTCTACAAGACGAATATTTTCATCTTTGATCTTGATTCCAACTAAATTTTGATCATGAACATCCATATTTTCTTCATTAAAATAAAATAAATATTCGTAAGAAATACTTTATTTTATATATATCAATGCGAGAAAAATACACCAAAATAAACACACAAAAGTAACACACATTAAAAACAAACATACAAAAGTGATACACATAATCAAAAGTAATAATAATAAAATTCAAAACTTCATCTTCATTCAGTCACATCTTCCTTCCAAGTTTTCAAAAAAATCTGCTACATCCAAATGTGTCATGTTAAGAGGACTTTGGTCAATGTCATCATTTTAAAAAATAAAATTTGTCTTCACATATTTTCCCTTTTCTTTCAATGATGCTTGATAAAGATCAACAAACTGCTTTGACGTACGACAGGTACGTGACCAATGTCCTTTCATACCACATCTGTAGCATACATTTTTAGAATTCTTTGAAACTCTTTTTCCTTTTTCTTCTTTCTTCTCATTATTTTCCCACTTCTGGTGGTTGATATTATGTTTATGATGAGAAGAATTTCCATAACCACCACGATATGTACGTTGACCTCTACCGCGTCTACGACCACGACCACGACTATGACTTCTTCAATGTCTAGTACTATTTGATGTTACTGCATTAGCTTCAGAAAATGGAGTAGAACCAGTTGGACGAGCTTCGTGATTTTTCATTAATAGGTCGTTATTTTGTTCAGCCACAAGAAGACAAAAAATTAGCTCTGAATATTTTTTAAATCCTTTTTCTTGATACTGTTGCTATAGGAGCACATTCGAGGCATGAAAAGTGGAGAATGTTTTTTCTAATATATCATCATCAGTGATTTTTTCTTCACAAAATAATAATTGAGAGCTAATTCTACATACCGCAGAGTTATACGCACTCACGCTTTTGAAGTCTTATAACCGAAGATGCATCCAATTATAACGAGCCTTTGAACGAATTACTGTCTTTTAGTGGTTATATCTTTCTTTTAAACATGTCCACAATTCAAGTGGATTTTTAATGGTAAGGTACTCAATTTTCAATCTCTCATGCAGATAGTGACGAAGAAAAATCATTGCCTTGACACGATTTTGAAGAGACTCATTGTTTCCCTCTTTGATGGTGTTTCCAAGACCCATTGCATCAAGATGAATTTTAGCATCTAAAATCCATAATAAATAATTTTTGCCCAAAATATCAAGTGCCACAAATTTTAACTTCATGAGGTTTCATATATTGCTTCACAAGATATATAAAATATATTAAAATGTGACTATTTAAATAATTATTTTTTTCAAATAAAATTTTAATCTATTTTAATGAAATAGATATGTTATATATATAGACTAGTTAATAATAAATAATATCAATTACATATATGTTCACATCTTAATAATCAAAATGTACTATTTGTATGTATTGGTAAGACAATCTCCAGTAAAGGGTGGTGAGACTGAGTCTACTTAGAGTAACCGACCTCCTAAGACAGGATAACTCATCTCCCTTTCAATGTTTAGTTTTACTCGGGACAATGCTTACCTACTCTCAACCCAAACTTATAGTACTATTTATAAAAATTAAGAATAAAACATAATCAATAAAATGTTAAATAAATTTATTTATTTGACTTTTGATTTCTGATGTAGAAGATTGTATTAGACGCAACTACAAAGTATATTTTCTTAGTCAATATAATTACATATAATTAATAGTAAATAATATTATATATAAATAATCAAACATATGCAAACAAAATGTATTACTCAAATATTTAATCACATAAATCAAAGTATACCATCAAGCCTTTTCTTTCCAAACTCTTGTGCCTTCGAAGTGGATCTTGAAAAGCTAGCTTGTGTTGATAACCTGTTATGAATTAAACTAGAACAAATTAAAAAAAGCAAGAATTTCTTCAAGAGAAAAGGAAGAAAACTCAAGAACACTAGAGAGAGGAAAGTTTTTCAAGAGAGAATTGTTCTCTTTGTTGATGATTTTTATGAGGCACAGGACCCCTTTATATAGTTTTTTAGAATGGGGGTTACATCAATCATAATGATGATATTTAAATAATCCTATTAATTTAGACATTATGAGATTTAGAAGTTACATAATACTAAATATCAAAAAGGGTTACAAAGACATTCAATATTTTATTATTATTAACTAATTAGTTATTAGTTACTAATTAATTATGAATTACTGTTATCAATTACTAATTAATTAGTAATCAAATAATTATTAAATAAAATTTAAATTTTACTATAACAAACTAAAAAATTAATGCATTATAAAACACGTTTGTTGAAAAATAAATAGTTAGAATAAGCAAAAATAGCAAAAATAAAGAATCAAATAGTAGAAAAGATAATATCAACTAATAAATAAAATAATTTAATAGATTTTAGTTGATTAAAAATGTAGTTTAATTTAATAATTGAAAGAATTAAACAAACAAAACTTTAATTTAAAAATAAACAGAATTAAATAAATCTTTAGTAGTGTGATGTGGGATAATATAAAGAGAATCTCAATTTGATTTTGTTTTTTAAAGGAGGAAGTCTGAGATCCATTCCATTCTCTTTTTCATGCCAACCGATTGTTTTGTTCTTTTTTTCATGCCAACCAATGTTTGACCTAGCAATACGGGACTTAAAAAGAAAAAGAAAAATGAGAGGAAAGCAACCCTCCACATTAATTATCTTTGGGTCATCTTAAATACATATTTTCTAGTTTTTACTTTTCAAAAATTCAAAAAGATTTGCTTGCATATATCACATGTAAAATAGTTGATTAATATACATCAAGTGTTAGTTGCATTGAAAGTAAAGAAAGCAAAAGATCAAAACTCTATTTTAATTATTAATTTTTTATTTTAAATTTAACTATGTACTCATAACTATTGAATAAATTTGTGTGATATAATTTAACATATATAATAATTGATTCGATGTAGAAATATAGTTTTGCTAAAATTAAAATAAAAAAAGTACAAATAACTTTCTTTTATATTAATCAATATTATGGCATTAAATTAATTAAATAAAGTATTTTTAATTAAGTCTATTAAATAAATTATGTGTTTAATATTTTTGAGTAAAATAATGAAAATTTTAATTTAATTTTATTAATTGTCAAAAATTAAAAAAATAGAACAAAGATAATTAAAAAATTAACATTTTATTTTCTAAAATCAAAAGAAATCTATAATAAAAAATAAATTTATTTATTTATAAGATATCATTGTAAAAATAAAAAACAGATATTTGATTTAATTATGAATCTCATCTATTATACTTTGAATAAATATAAAAAAAAAATGTAATGAAGAAAGTGTAAAAAGTGATGATGTAGTATGACTACTATACGATGTAAAGACTATGTACAACCCTAGCAAGAGTAATAAAAATTATGTATAAAGTGAGAAATGTTATAAATTAAAAAGAGTGGGCAATACCTGGAAAACTATCTTCACCACTTCTCTTTTTCTTTTTGTCCAAAAATTTTCCTCAATAAATTAGTAAAGGAAGGTGGAAATCTTACTAAGCACATGCAAATTCTATTCCAAAATGATGTATTTTCAATTTCATTTAATTAAAATAAAGATAAAAGACCCATTTTCATATTATATATATATATATATGAAGAGGCATTAAAAGAAATATTTTTTTTTGAAAATATACTAAATAAATGCAGTGTGACTTTCACTGCTGCTAGTGCTCCATTTCCTTTGCCGTCCAACCGCTGCTCTCTTCAATTCAATTGATCTACGGCCCCCACTTCTTCCTTTTTACGGATCACAAGTGCAACACTTCCGTACTCAACGCTCTAATCACCAATAAAAACGAGCCACGACGAATTCATTTCACCTCAATCACCGTATCCAGCTCCACCAGATAACCCCCGCGCTCTTTTCCGTCTCGACTCCGACAAAATCCATTCGAACGGCATCTCCATCTCTCAAGATCCTGCATTAACAATCTTCTTCTTATTCTAGTTGCAGTAGATGATATACGGAGAGAAGTAGACAGATAGAGAGGGAGAGAGAGAGAGAGAGATTTTGTGGGCGATGGCTTCTTCAATTTGTTTACCGGCATTTACTGCTCCGTTTGGGACAGAGATTCGGTCGCCAGGACGGAGTCATAGTCGTCGGAGTGCTTTGCTCCGTGGCCGGAAAGTTCTTCAATTGAAGATGCGAAAGTCGGAAACTGTGGACTCCTTGGATACGGATGTGTCGGACATGAGCTTTAATGGTGATTTTGCTTTGCCTGATTTTTTTTGTTTTTTTTAAAATCTTGTTTTGTGCTGAAACTCAATTCTGAACTATTTGAGTGTTAAATTGAACCGAATTTCTTTTGGAAATGATGTTGATGCATTTCATTCCTGACTAATCGATTGTGTAATTCGGCTAATTACTAATCTCTCTATGGGTCTTACGAAACAGGAATGTATCTAGTTTTTTTAAAACAAATTTAACTTCGAAAAGGAAAAACAAAGTTAAAATTCTTATTTTACGTATAGATGCTAAATCTCTACTACGACTGCATTGTAGAGTTCACATTATATGAACCAATTGGTTTATTTATATACCCCAAAAATTGTTTATAGTATTCTTTAGTAGATTATAGCATGAAAATAGTTAAACTCAACGCTGCCCTACTTCTGATCACCCAGAAATTGTATAGGTAGCATCGGCAAGTGTGATGGAAAGTACTCACCCATTCTAAAACTGAGGCAAGGTTCGAGTCAAAGTGATCGACCCCGCAGAATTGGATAAACTTGGGAAAGGCTGTCTAGCTTACTAGATTTATGGACACTGCTTACAGATATTAAAAAAAAAAAAAAATGTTAGTTGTGCCACAACTCAAGAAGGCCATAACTGAATTGGTGCGCCCAAAACAAGGCTTGTTATCATTATCGTGACCTATTTTCTGTTTCGAAACTTCAATTAGTTCAGTTACTTTTTGTTAAACTGTCTTTCTTTCTAATTTTCAACCATTTTTCCTTTTATTTTATTTTATTTTTTGTGAAGAATGACACAAGGTTAGAAGATACTAGCACTATGACTAGAGGAAGTTGGGACCCTTCTGTAGACCCAAGAAGGTAAGGACAATAGCGAAGGACATAAGGTGTCTGAATGAAAACTATGCAAACTAACTATATGGTCCTGTTACCACTTTCATTTGAGAAGGGAAATTTGTAAGGGGAGAATCGAAATTGTGACTTTGAGTGAAGGGGTTGACGTGTATACCTATTGGAGCTAGGCAAAGCTTACAATTTTTTCAATCTTTGTGGAACTATTTTTCGATTCTGTTTTTTTTTTTTTCTTTTGTTATTTTACATGAAAAATAATTTACCCTTCTATTTTTCTTTTTTCTTTTTCTTCCTTTTTAGTTTTCATTTTATATTTTTAAAATTCATTATAACATCAAATGCATGGTTCATCTGTTCAGCACCAAAAGGATTGTTTCCTCCAGAACCTGAGCATTATAGAGGACCAAAATTAAAAGTGGCAATTATTGGAGCTGGACTAGCGGGCATGTCAACTGCAGTAGAGCTTTTGGATCAAGGACACGAGGTTCAATTGAATTTTGTTTTTCCCTTTTTTTTTTCTTTATTTTCCCCTCTTTAATACCATCAAATCTGCATAATGAGTCTCTGTCTGTTACAATTTTGTGAAATACTCAGGCTTTATGATTGCCGTTTCCCACAGACTGATTGTTTTCAATAAGAGGAACTTCCAAAGAAATACTTGTCAAATTGGATAGCTAATATGCATGGCAAAACCCGTATCAGAGAACCTCTATAATGTTCAGTTCTTGCTTTACAATGTTTGATAATATCAATCATTTTGGAATTGCACACTGTTTGATTGACAGGTTGACATATATGAATCACGATCTTTTATTGGTGGGAAGGTGGGTTCCTTTGTGGATAGGCATGGGAACCATGTTGAAATGGGGCTTCATGTTTTTTTCGGTTGCTACAATAACCTTTTCCGCTTGATGAAAAAGGTAAAACCCATTTACTCAGCTATAAATATTCTTTCTTTCTTTTATTTTTATTTTATTTTTCTGCGTAAACTGCTGCTCAGTTTAGCTGGGAAACAGAAGGCAAAGTGTGTGCAAGCACCAGGAGATTGTGGAAGTCACAACTATAAATCTTGTAGCTTAATTTGTATAGGAGTCATAACTTTCTTCTATTTTCTACTTAGTTAATTAAGGTAGAGAAGATAGAGGTGGAGAAATTTTACGTTACTTGGGGTAATCAGAAAGCATAATGATTCACTGTCCTGACTACTGATGAACATGTGTGCGTTGTTTGTTGGCTTCACTTTTCCCAGTAAGGTATTGACCAAGTAATGTTGTTGTTATGTTGTTGGCTTTTATGTGCTTGACATCAAGAAGGCCGTTATCATTAGGCTTCAAGTAATTGGTGTTTATTTAAGTTATATAAAATTTTCATAGTCTTTGAGATTTGTCATTTTGTTGGTTTTTTAAGAGTGCATTTAAAAGAACCCATTTTGACACTATAACCACCCTAGTCCCCTTTCTTGTATCTTCCAAACTACCAATCCTGCTTGTTGTTCTTCTTCTTCTTAAATTTTCTTCTTTTAAAAGAATGGTTTTGCATTTGTGACTTGTAAACCCATTTTTTAAAGAAGAAAAATGATGAAAACAAATCCAGGTTGGACATGAGCCTCATGCTATTATTATGAACTATACTTCATCTATAACAGTTTCAAACTTTCAGGTTGGTGCAGACAGAAATTTACTTGTGAAAGACCATACTCATACTTTTATAAATAGAGGGGGTGAAGTTGGTGGTATGTCTTTCTTTCCGTCTTGTACAATATTTGACTCAACCAATTTCTGTCAGTCAGATTTTCTTATATATGAAGTAAAATTTTCCACCACAGAACTTGATTTTCGATTTCCAGTGGGAGCACCGTTACACGGTATTAATGCATTTCTAACCACAAATCAACTGAAGGTAATGGCTTCAATTCATACTTACAACTAATTACTTTATCTGGTCTATCAGTATAATTTTGACCTTGGTTATACCCATTTTTTTTCAGTCAATTTTATTTAGCATCTGTTTGTTCTTTTATCCATATTGTATGTTCATGATAGTGCATTCATTGCAACTCCATGAGTTTGAGTTCGTTTCTTTCAAAGCTATTTTTTAGGGGTTGAATGTCAATTTTGTTTTGTGTTTCCGAGTAAACACTTTTGAAATTTAAGTTTCTCTAGTGTATATTAAAACTTTATGTAATGTCAGCCAATGAAAAATCATCTAGAGTATGTTTTTGACTCATCAAGGTTTTTTAATTGTTCGCCATTGGCTTTCACAATCATCAAAATTAGGAATGATATCACCAAGAATATTAGAAATTTTGTCATTACAGTCGTTTGCATCACAGGTTATCAGTTCTCATATTGAGCTGTATAGATTACTGGACTGTGTATATGCATTCCTAAACCCTAAACCCTTCTGAGCACAATCTTTTCCTAAATTGCATTGGTAATTGGAATGTGCTTATGCATTGTTGTTTATGATGATGC